>PVJC01000813.1:0-109048 GCA_004026665.1 Murina feae | reverse complement strand
GTACATGGATTTCGTGCACCGGGCCCTAGTTTACAATAAATATAAACCTTTGAGCATATGTTTTCATTTTTCTGGGATACAAACCTAGAGTTGAAATAACTGAGTATTATTATAATTCTATATTTAACTTTCTAAGATACTACCATGTGGTTCATCAAAATGACTGAACCATTTTGTGGTCTATCAGCAATGTTTAAGAGTTCCATTGTTCCACATCTTGCCAACATTTGATGTTGGACTTTTTAACATTAGGCATTCTAGTGGATCTCGAGTGGTATTTCATTGTGATTTTAATTTTAATTTTCGTAATGAAATGTTGAGCATCCTTCGGTAAACATATTGTATATGAAACATTTCCTTTAATTTTTTGCCAATTTTTAAAAACTTTTTAAGCTGTAATAGTTTTTATGTAATTTGTACAAAATCCTTTGTCATTTTTTTCTCTTAAAAATTTTTATGTCGTATTTAAGAAATCTTTGCCCAATCCACTGACAAATACAAGAAAATCTCGTATTTTCTTCTCGTTTAACTCATATTTTGATATCTGATTCATTTCTAGTTAATTTTGCTATATGGTGTGAGTTAAGTGTTAAGGTTTATTGTAATTCACAAGGTAATGCAATTGTTCTAGCACCATTTGTTGATAAGGCCTTCTTGCCCCCATTGAATTATCTTGGCATCTTTGTTAGGTCAGTCGGCCATACACGTGTGGGTGTGTGAACTGTATGTCTATTCTTACAGCATTAACACAGTGTCTTGATTATTTTATCTTTATCTTTATATCTGGAAATCAAGTAGTTTTTTCCAAAGCTTGTTTTTCAAACTTGTTTTGCTAATCTGGGTCCTTGACCTTTCTATGTAAATTTTTAAATCAATTTGTCAGTTCTTCAAAAAGACTTACAATTTTGATTAGGTTTGCTTGAATCGATAGATTATTTTAGAGAGAATGGCTACAGTAACAATATTGAGTCTTCCAATTTCTGGTTGTGGTTTATCTCATCATTATATATGTCTTTAAGATCACATAGCAGTGTTGTGTAGTGTCATTCCTCCTCAAACTGAATAATTTCCTTTAGTATTTCTAGTACTAAAGGTAGCTACTTTAAGTTAGAAAAGTATGAATTCTTTATTTGAAAATATCTTTTGGATTTTTGTTTTGTCAATCTCAAAATGGTCATAAATGATGATAAAAGAGTATATTATATGGAGCATATATAGGTAGAGATAACCAAAAGCTTAGTAAAGAATTTGAGGTCTTTTCTAACCCATTTGGTATATCTCCTTTCCTCCTTGGGGTGATGGGTCATCTGACCACAAAGTGTTAATGACTTCTGCATTTCTCTTTACCTCTCCTTTCTGCTACCCTCACAGTTCCCTTAAAAGAAATTTCCTTAAAATGATATTGAAAAATTGACAAAAACTAGTGACTTTACCAGAGAACATAGCAAATGAAGACAGATGATCTACACTTATCCTTAAAAGCTATATGCAAAAATTAAGTTTTACATACATTCTCTTCATTTATGCCAGCTCTAGCAGTTAGAAAATAAAGGAAATATGCTTTTCGTGATGGAAAGAATCCTCCTATATAATAAAGAGCTAACATGCTCATGGTCGTGCTGCCCTCAAGCCGTAATGACTGTTGAGCAGGTGGCTGTGTGCACCGCTGTGCTGCGTTGCTCCGGAGATAGGGCAGAAGCGGGGAGGTGCCCGGAGGAGGCAGTGACCATCCCATGCGGGGAGGGTGGGGTGAGAGCCCTCAGCACCCCCCTCACCAGCCTTCACCACCCACCGCTAGCACTCAGCCCCCGCCGCCCACCTGCCCGGGGAAGGAGTGCAGCATGTGCACCGCGAAGTGGCGCTCAAAACTCCCCAGGAGGCAGGCGGCTTCCATGCTCTCCTGGCGCCAGGACGGGCGGAGACGCCGCGTTGCTCTGGAGATGATGGAGCGGGAGCAGGGAGGCGCCTGGAGGAGGCGGGACAGCCGGAGGCGACTCGCGGGACCGCGGGCAGGGCTTGGGGGCAGCGCCCGAGCTCTGGATGGAGAGGTTAGGGTGTCAAGGCAGTGCAGCGGGCGGGTGGGCAGGGCGATTTCGCGCGCCAGGTCACTGGCATAAAGTAAATGCATGGGAGCTATATGAATAAACAACAGAATTTTAATTGAGGTTCAGTAGCGCCCACTTGGATAAATATAAAAAAGCAACTCTATAAAAGACTAAATATTTTTAAGTATGTTACTTATTCCTGAATTATTTTATAACTCTTTAGATTTTTTTAAAAATAAGAAAAACACTGTCTTCTTTGAGGAGCTAGTAATGGTAAGAACAGAATTTAAGCCCTGGCCAGTTTGGCTCAGTGGATGATAGAGTGTTGGCCTGGGTCCCAGGTTTGATTCCGGTCAAGGGCATGTACCTTGGTTGTGGGCACATCCCCAGTGGGGAGTGTGCAGGAGGCAGCTGATCAATGTTTCTCTCTCATCGATGTTTCTAACTCTCTATCCCTCTCTCTTCCTCTCTGTAAAAAAATAAATAAAATATATTTAAAAAAAGAAAAAAGAACAGAATTTAAGTGATTTTGAGTATAATCTGAAAGAGTAAAGCTAGAATGGCTGGGACATTTGAAAAAATTTAAATAACAAGTGGGTATTTGCCTTCCCAAGACTTACTGTAAATATAAAATAATTTTCACAGTATGATACTGATTATTGCAATTTTTTTTTTTACTTCTTTATTAAGGAAAGAACTTTTTAAAAAACATAAAGATTATTCCCTACCCCAGAGCTACAGAATCGAAGCTCTGGGAGTATGTTCCAGGTATGTATATATAGGTGAACCAATTCCTGAATCCTGAAGGAAACAACTCATAGGAGATTTCAGTTCAAGTCTCCAACTTGATTGCTTTTTAGTTCTGGATATAAAGGAAAAGAAGGACAATTGTTTTTTTTATTATGTCACATCATTTTGTTATTTTTTTTGCCAAACTGTATGTAATGGATTCCTTTTAGAATTTAGATGTGGGGGATGGGAAATGACATTTAATTATTTTTCTTTAACTTCCTATCATCTAGTGATTGTTTTAGCTTTATAGCTCTTTGTCATGTGAACAGTTTTGTTCTTTTTGGTTCATTTAATTTTGGTACATGTATGTCCAGTAAGGGAGAAAGAGCTATATTTTGCATATACATCATTGCTGTAACTGTTTTAAAAAACATGTTCTTACTGATTTTTAGATAGAGAAGAAGGGAGAGGGAGAGAGAGACAAACATTGATGAGAGAGAAATATTGATCAACTGACTCCTACATGATCCCTACTGGGGATTGAGCCCGAAATCCCTGGCCATGTGCCCTGACCAGGAATCAGATTGGCGACCTCTCGGTGCATGGGATGGACTCAACCAGGTGGGCTTTTGCTATAAAATCTTAACGTGGGGAACAGATGCAGTTGAAGAAGGTATATGATTTTGTGTTACATATTTTATCTTCGGTTATTCTGGATAGAAAACAAACTAAACAATCGTTTGGTGAAAATTATTGTTAAACAATGGTTTGAACACTGGAAATACTTAATCTTAAGAGCATACAACAAACGGAGGATCACTTATTTTTTAAAAAAATCTAGATCTCAGTACGAACAACAAGAATCTGTGGCATTCAAACAATGATTCACTCCCACCTCCCTTAGCTCAGCTTGAAGGAAGTTCTTTTCTAAGCAGGAGCAGCAGATTTGGGGCATTTCTCATACCTTCTTGGTTTCTTGTGGCAGATGCTTTCCTCTAGGGATTCCTTTCAGCACTTGGCCTTTACTGAGTGAAAGTGTATTCTAGGTGCAGCAGGCTGAGAACATTGCCCTGGGCCATGCCTTATTCATAAGGCAAAATGCAGGTGCCAGGAGGGACAAGTCATCCAGCACCTCCACGCATAGAGCACAGGTCTTACTCGGATAAGTGAGACCCTGTGCCAGCCCCCAGTATTTGTGCAGTGACAAGAGGTTCTTCTGAAGGCAGAAGGAGGCCTTAAGAACAGAGAATTCTTAAGGGGACTAGCTCTCCCCAGGGAACTGACTTTATTTGGAATAGAGCTGGCAAAAAGATGTTGAAAGTCTTTGTGGTGAACAATTAAGAGGATGCTGGTAGTTCCCCAATGCTAGAGCAACTAGTGAAAGAGCAGGCAAGTTAAATGTTTAAAAGAATTTTTAAAAAAAGATAGCAAAGAGCCCTCCTGGGGTTGGAGCAAGCCTCAAAGACTGGCAACACCTTACCCCTACAGAGAGGCCCTACTTTTATTGGATAAGACTGGTGCACTGTATGCCCCAGAGTGTGGCAAAAACAATAGAGCAATTAGTAGAGGCTAACAGGTGGGTGTGTGGTACCACTGCAATCATCAGCCAGAAGCTTATAAAGGGAAGAGCTGAGAAGGAATCTGCCAGAGTCCAACTGAAACCTCAGTCATTCCTGGTGGACAGAGAGACTGTGCATGCTCAAGACAGCACCCTCTGAGAAATGATGTCAGAGGCTGCACACGGCTGGGCAAGTAGACTTCAATGAACTAGAAGTTAAAAGGGACATTTTCTAATGATACAAGGGTCAGTTTACTAGGAAGACATAATTAAATCCTCAACAACAGAGCCCTAAAATGGGTGAAACAAAATGCGACAGAAATAGATAATTCAACAATAGTAGTTGGACACATCTCCCCACTTTCAGGAATAGGCAGAACATCAACAAAGATGGAAGACTTGAACAACACTGTGAATCGAGACATAACAAACATCTCTAGAGCACTTCACCCAGCAAGACCAAGGCTGCTGAATAAATCATTATTTAAAAATTCGTTTTATTTCTGTAAACTAGCAGTGAACAATCTGAACATGAAATTCAGTTTACAGTAGCATCAAAAAGAAAATATTTAGGAATAAATTTAACAACAGTGTAAGACTTATATACTTTAAATTACAAAACATTGTTAAAAGAAATTGAAGATCTAAGTACAGTAAATGGGAAAACATCGCATGTTCATGGATTGGAAGACTTAATATTATGAAGATGGCATTACTCCCCAAGCTGATTTGCAGAATCTGCATTCCCATCAAACTCCCCAGTTGGCCTCTTTCATACGAAATTTCAAGGGACCTAAAAGAGCCCATACAGTCTTATAAAAGAATAAATTAGGAGGACTCACACTTTGCAATTTTAAAACTTACTGCAAAATGACGGTAATCAATATAGTGTGTTATTGGCATAAGGATAGATATATAGTTTAATGGAATAGAATTAGATGTCCAGAAGTAAAATTATGGCCAATGGTTTTTCACAAAGGAAGTCGGACCCTTCTTATACCCTATACAAAAATTTACTCAATGGATCATAGACCTAAAAGTCCTAAAACTATAAAACTTTTAGAAAAAAACATAAGTAAATCTAGATGACATCGGTTTAGCCACTAGTTTTTCAGATACAATACCAAAAGCACAAATGATAATATAGATAAATTATAATTCATTAAAATTAAAAAAACTTTTGTATTGCCAACAGTAGCATCAGTGAAATGATAGCTCATAGATAGGAGAAAATATTTCAAGGCATATATCTGATAGAGTTGTATACAGAACATGTCAAAAATTCTTACAGCTCAAAAACAAAAAGGTAAATAGCCCAATTAAAAACTAGGCAAAGCTTATGAATAGACATTTCTGCAAAGAAGGCGTATTTATATGGCCAATAAACACATGAAAAGATGCTCATTTCTCTAGTCTTTACAGGAATGCAAATGTAAACCATGAGCTACAACTTCTCATCAGCTAGGATGGTGTAGTAAAAAGATAACAAGTGTTCATGAGTATGTGGAGAAATGGAATTCCTATTATTGCTATGGGGAATATAAAATAGAGTAGCTGCTTTGGATAATGGTTTGGCACTTCCTCAAAATGGTAAACATAGTTAACATACAATCTAGAAATTCCACTCTTAAATATATATATCCAAGAGAAATAAAAATGTACATCCACACAAAAGCCTACACATATTAAAAGAAGCATTATTCATATTATAGTAGCCAAAAAGTAGAAACAACCCAAAAGTTCATCAACTGGTGAATGGATACAATGTAATATATCATACAGCAGAATATTATTTAGGAATAAAAAGGAAGTAAATACTACATGCTGCAACTTGGATGACCTTTAAAACATTATTCTAGAAGAAAAGCCATTTGCCCCCCAAAAATCCCACAAATAGTATTACTTTATTTATATGAAGTCTATTTAATTTTATCTTTTAAATGGGTAAATAGTATAGTATGTGTATTATCTAATCTTATAAAAGAGTAATATGCAAATTAACCATCACTCTGAGCCACGCCCACCAGCAAATCAGAGCGGCTATATGCAAATTAACCCAGCCAAGATGGCGGCCCACAGCCATGAAGCTGGAACAAGCAGGAGGCTTGCCGGGGTGATGCAGGAAGCTAAGGTTCCTGTCTACCTAGGGCGGCTGTGGCAACAAAGTTTCCACAACAAATTATAGAAGATAAATAAACCCCAGAGACCTGCTTCTAGCCTTGGGCTCAAGGAAGCGCTGGGAGCTTGGGTTGTCAGGGGCAACCCGACCAGGGCTCCGGTTAAAGCAACAAAGTTTCAACTTCAGAAGTTAAATAAATTCCATATACCAGTTTCCAGCCAGCCTCGCTGCAAACAGGCATCAGCCCCTCACCCAGGCTGGCCAGGCACCCCAGTAGGGACCTGAACCCTGAAGGGTAGTGGCCAGCCTGAAAATGGCCCTTTGCCCCTCACCCAGGCTGGCCACACTCCATGGGGTGAGGGTCCCCACTGGGGAGCTTAGCCAGCCTGCAAATAGCCATTAGCCCCTCACCCAGGCTGGCCAGGCACGCCAGCAGGTGGACATCCCCCAAGGGGTCCCAGACTGCCAGAGGGCACAGGCTGGGCTGAGAGACCCCCCTGAGCACACAAATTTTTGTGCACCGGGCCCCTAGTATCTCAATAAAACTTTAAAAACAACAACAACAAATAGATGTCACCATAATTGATATGTACCAGCTAAAAGTCATCTGTGTATTTCAGAGGCCAAGTTGATAAAGTGGTTAATTGTTTGAGTCTTACTGAATACTCAGTTAGTTGCTCTATGTTGATTTATATTAGAAAGTAGCTTTCTAATCTAAATCAACACAGAATGCTACATGAAACATAGTTTAAGGATAGATATTTTGTTCAAAGTCTGACTGGATTGACTGACTGTAGGACTACGGAGTTAAGTTTAAGTTCAGTTTATGCCATTTAATGTCTGTTTTAAAAAAATCACTAAACAATGAAATGGCATCAATAGTTGAGGATTTTGTTGGACTGTTTAGTTAATACAGACATACTTTGTTTTATTGCACTTTGCTTTATTATGGTTTATGGATGTTGTGTTTTTTTTACAAATTGAAGGCATGGCCCTCCACCAACAAAAAGATTACAACTTACTTTATTGTGGTGGTTGGAACCAAACCTGAAGTATATCCAAGGTATATATATCTACCTGTTCCTAGTTAAATGTATATCAAAATTAAATTATTTGTGATTTATTTTAAAAATTCAATTTGTTAATTTTTTAGTCCATGAGAGAGGATGTTGGGAAGTGCAACTATAATAAAGGTTTTTGTAATGATTTATAATACTTGAGATATTTTGTTTAAAAAGTTTTAAACAATGTGGCAAACTTAGCATGTCTTTAATGGAAATGTTAAGTCACCATTGTTTAAGTTTGCGTATGCAAGAAGTTCTTCATATTAAACTATCTTTTATAATAAAAGCCTAATATGCAAATCGACTGAACGGTGGAACAACCGGTAGCTATGACGCGCACTGACCATCAGGGGGCAGACACTCAATGCAGGCCAGCCAAGGTGGGTTCCAGCGGGGACCCTCCTCCCCCGATTGCCCCACCAGTCACCCCACAGAGGGAGGAGGCAGGCAGGGCCTGCAAGCAAGTGGCACCAGGCTGGTCAAAGTGCCAGCGGGGTCCCCCTGATCATCCCGCCAGTCACCCCTTGATTATTGGCCAGGCCTAGGGACCCTACCTGTGCATGAGTTTCATGCACAGGGTCTCTGGTTTGTTTATGATTTGTAATTAATGCTAAATGTATCTTTGAAAAATACGTATTTTTATTGCACTGTTGACACAATTTGGGTGGTGGGGAAATCGTAGAGAGCTAGTTGCAAATATCACTAAATGTATTTAAAATCTTTGAGGAAATCATTTGTGAATTATAACATGCCTTTAGTGTCTTGTTTGACATTGTGCCAAGGTATTTCCCCATCTTCTTATTTAGAGCATTTTAAAAATTTCCATTATATAACTAAATGCATGTGTTGATTCATTGAAGTAACTTGAAGTTACATGCACTGATATTTTAAACACTGGTATTTAAAAACAAAATAGTTGTTTCTAAGAACAGTTAAAAGATGTACTTTGCTCTCCTTTATAATCTTTTTTCTGTTATCATAGTTCCCTCTTTATGTATTAGCTACAAGGGTGGGAGTGCAAAGTGGTGTTAACTTTTCCGTGCTCCTGCAGTCGGAGAGCAGGTTTTGACAGTCTGTGGGATGACATGTGATACTGAAATGTTTCCCCTTAAAGCATGTGATGCACTCTGTTTTTGAGTTCTTTTTTCTAGTGCTAGTTTTGACCTGTTAATTGCACAACCATTAAAGATTTGAAAGCTTCAGTTTATAAAATAGTATACATTCTTCTTGAGTTTTACCTCCAAATGGCCCTTTACAGATTTTTGTTTTGTGTCTGGAGAAAACAGATCTTGTACTAGGAAGACCGATGTGATTCGCAGATGAGAATTGGAGTTTAAGGTTTTTTAAATTTATCTTTTTACTGAGTTGAGTTGTCTGAACTATTACTATAGTATACATGGTCAATAAACACATGAAAAGAAGCCCAAGAACCATTTACTGAATGCTCAAGGAAAATTTTTAGAGAAAGTGGAAGAAAGAGAGGGAGGAAGAAAAACAGAAACATCTATGTGAGAGAGACACATTGCTTGGCTGTCTCTCCTACGTGCTCTGGTCAGGGCTGGGGATTGAGCCTGCAACCCAGGTATGTGCCCTTGCGTAGAACTCAATCCCACACCCTTTTGTGCACAGGATGATGCTCCAACCACTGAGCCAGAGCAGCCAGGGCCAAAGTATATTTTCATACTCACTTTGCTTTTATACTTTTGTAGAGATAAATTTTATCCTGATTTGAAGTTTTAAAATATTTTAATTGTATTAAGCTAATTTGTCTTATCTGTTGTTAATGTTCCTTTTTTTTACATTTATGCTTTTGATATTGAATGGAGAAAGATACTTGCGCAAATATGTCACCAAATTTTTTGCAGGGACACTTAGTCGGTCTGGATGAACCAGCTTCGGGAGCTGGGCGGGAAGCTCTGCTTAAACAAGAGCAAGCAAAAATCATTCGATTTGAGAAACAAGCAGAAGAGTTCCTCAATGCAGTCTTCTATAGAAAAGGTTGGTTCCAATAAAGAATGACATTTAGCATCTGCTTGTCTTACCTTAACCTTCTTAATTTCAATGTCATTTTTAAAGTTACCTTAAAAATATTTTTCTTTCTTGATAATACACTTTATAATTCTCCATGTTTCTTCAGTCATGTTAAATTTGAAATAGGGTAAGTCAACCCCACTCCCTCCTTTTACTCTGAAATGATAGGTTTTAGTTAAATAATTCTTAAAATTACTGTGAAAGTCTGCAAGTTGCAAGTAGTTCTATATATTGTTAGTCAGATTTTCTTACATAGTTACTATTTTTATCACTGATAATCATAAAACTAACTGTAAATTTCTAGTAACATCTCACTGAACTGTTTGCAGGGAAAAATGTAAAGTTATGTCTTAAAATTAGATTTGCAAGCCGTTTTTCTCCTCTTATTTCACTAGTTTTTTAAGTTATTAAAATTAGAAAAAGAAATTTATTATTATAAGATAAAACTGTCCCCCATACATTGGAGGTGGCATTTAGTAGCTTCACCTCTTGTATTTTTCAATTTATCTTTCTCCTTGAAACTTCTGTAGGCTTGTTTTACATTTCTCTATCCTCAGAGAATAATTGCTACCAGCCAAGACCTTCAGGAAGTTTCCATTCATGAGCCATTTTAGTGAAGAGTCTTTATCTTCAAGATACTCTTTTTAAATAGATTTTTAATCTTCAGCAGACACAATGATTCCATTTTCTTTAATATTTCTTCAGTGTTCTAGTTTACACCTGTCATTCCTCTAGAAATTCCTTTCTTCCATTTTAAGTTTGAAAACTGGTGTTTGCTGTACACTAGTTAAAAAAGTCTGATAAGTGCTGATTCTAATGGGTTGGTTACATTTGGAAACCAGCTGGACTTCCGCATAATATAATTACTATTTTCAAAAGGGTGTATGAAGTGACGTGTAGTAGAAAATTAAGAAATGCAAAAAAAGAGAAAGGAATTCACAAGATTATTGTTTTCAATGGCATTTAAAAATAAATTTCTTCAGTTCCCTAGATAAAATTAAATCTTTTATACATCATCTCTTCTCTTTTAAATAAAACCTTCTTGCACTTTCTGACTAAAGCTCCCAACTGAGGCTCTTGGACTCACCTTATTGTCTCAATAAAGTACCCTGAATTCCAAAATTACATTCAAAAAAGTAATACTGTATTTCATTTTATTAACATTTGATTGTTGTACTAAAATAACCCACATTTGAAGTATAAATGACAAATAGTTCTAGTAATTCACATTTAAAGTGTAAATGACTAATGTCAGTTTATTAACTAAAATATCGTGACAGCTTCTCGGCTGTATACTGACTCGTGGGTCTAGTGCTAAGAGGAACTCTCCCTGACTACACGGAGCAGTCACTTTTCATTCACTCGTAGCTTGGAGGGAGTTAGCTTACTTTTCTACTAGTCCCATTTTTTGTCATGCAGAAGTAATTTACATTGAAGTTCATAAAATTATATTTAGAAATTAAACTTTTGAGAACATAACCTTTAGGGGAGGAATTGTTACCTTGAAATCAGTCTTAGAATAAACTTCAAGAGATGAGAATTCCTTAAATTTGTATATAAAGTTAAGTTTGTATACTTTTGTGTACTGGTATATGATGCTCAGAAAAAGAACTATTGCTTTGCAATTGGAAGTTCCTTCTGCCTTGCTTTATGTATTAATATTGTTATTTTTAGATATTTTATTAATCATCTTGGAAATATCTCAAAGATGAGCATTAATAGTCTTCAAATTAATATCTAAAATGTTTATTATCCAGAGACATGACAGGCAGTTTAGTCTGAAGTGAACATTTTGTTTTTAGTAAGTACTTCAGATATTTGGATTTAGTCCTTTGTTTCCAACTGTTGCAAATTGCATATTATAAATAATGGAGAATGTAAAAATTATATCACTAAATAGAAACATTAATGCAATGAAAGTAGGCTTTTGTGGTATGGACTTTATAATAAATTACAATTTAAGGACAATATATCTTCTGCAGTTGTCATGATCATATTTTTTTCAGCGTGTTTTGTCACTTGTGTTAAGGAAATCTGATACTTGTCTAAATGTTAATTTCCATTTTTGAAAATGCAGGTGGCTATGAGGAAGCATTTACAAGTTTTTCTGTAGTTTTAATTTTGATCTGATTTCGTGTTTTTTATTTGACTCAATTGTGCATATTCCCTGAGACATGACTCAGTTTATAGATATATTTTAAGAAAGTGAAGGAATGAAAAGTGTCAATGAACCTTTCAAAAGACAGAAATTCAAATGCAGAGGTGTCATCAATGCATGAACATGAATTGTGGTTTGTGATTGTTATTCATGCAACAAAAAGGTAAAATATGCTGCCATTTAAAGCTCAAAGGTAGCAATTTGTGTTATCCTAAAACTTTTGACTCCTACAAATCTTTAATTACATTTATTAATCTAGTTAAACACAGAGACATTTCATAAAGTACTTTATTTTGCTTCCTGTTTGGAAACTTCTTTGTGTATTACTTATTCTCCAACTTTTCAGGGGAAAAATATACACTGATACACTAAATCTTGAAATTACAGTATCTACTCTAATAAAAGAGTAATATGCAAATTAGCTATCACTTCCAGACACCTAAGCCACACCCACCAGTCAAGCCACGCCCCCAGCCAATCAGAGCAGCTGTATGCAAATTAACCCAGACAAGATGGAGGCTGGCAGCCACAGAGCTAGAGCAAAGAGGAGGCTTCCGTTGCAACTGCCTGCCTAGGCTGGCTGGGCCTCTGCTCACCGCAACAATGTTTCAATTATAGAAGCCACGGAGCTGAAGCAAACAGGAGGCTTCGTAACCTTCCTAGGCCTCTGCTCAAGGTAACAAAGTTTCAATTATAGAAGACAAATAAACCCCAGAAATCTGATGCTAGCCAGCCTCACTGGGACCTTGGGTCAATGGGAGCTGTGGGCAGTCTAGGCCCTCAGCCCCTCACTCAGGCTTCCCAGGCACGCCAGTAGGGACCTGAACCCTGAAGGGGATGTGGGCAGCCTGAAAATGGCCCTCAGCCCCTCACCCAGTCTGCCCAGGCAACCCAGTAGGGACTCGAACCCTGAAGGGAATGTGAGCAGCCTGGAAACGGCCCTCAGCCCCTCACCCAGGCTGGCCACACCTCCATGAGGTGAGGGTCTCCACTGAGGGGCTTGGCCAGCCTGCAAACAGCCATCAGCCCCTCACTCAGGCTGGCCAGGCACGCCAGCAGGTGGACATCCACAAGGAGTCCCAGACTGCGAGAGGGCACAGGCCGGGCTGAGGGACCCCCCCCCACCAAAGTGCACAAATTTTTGTGCACCGGGCCCCTAGTATATATATAACAGTGGTTCTCAACTTGTGGGTTGCGACCCCTTTGGGGGTCGAACGACCCTTTCGTGGGTCGCCCTAAATACATCCTGCATATCAGATATTTACATTACGATTCATAACAGCAAAATTACAGTTATGAAGTAGCAATGAAAATAATTTTATGATAGGGGTCACCACAACATGAGGAACTGTATTAAAGGGTCTCAGCATTAGGAAGGTTGAGACCACTTTATATATATTTAGAGGATTGTATGCTATGTAAAAAAAAAAATGGATCTTAAGTGGAAAGTTTAATGAACATTAGTAAGAAAACTCATTTGGTAGAGAGATTTTTAAAGCAATGTGTAGCTAAAATGTTTACTAAAAACATTTAAGGAACCATTGTTAGTGATTATATTAACTTCTGAATCTTACTGCCTTAACCAGTTTGGCTCAGTGAATAGAGTGTTGGCCTGCGGACTGAAGGGTCCTGGGTTCGATTCCAGTCAAGGGCACATGCCTGGGTTGGGGCTCGATCCCCAGTAGGGGGCGTGCAGGAGGCAGTTGGTCAAGGATTGATATTTCAATCTCTCTCCCTCTCCTTTCCTCTCTGAAATCAATAAAAATATGTTTTTAAAGAACACTTCTGAATCTTACCTACCTTGAATATCTTAATTTCTATACTCTCTGGCATACTCAGAGTTTTTTATTTATAGAGAGGAAACAGGGTGGAAAATACTTTTTAGTAGAACAGAAATGTTGTTATTGGTAGAACAAAACCTTGTTAAACACCAGAGAATTAAATAAATATTCTGACTTTAAATCATTCTCTGGTATTGAATATTGTCCGTCAGAAAAAAGAATTATCTGTTTTTAGGAGGAGTCCTGTGAGGTTTTGAGGTGTGTGTGTGTGTGTGTGTGTGTGTGTGTGTGTGTGTGTGTGTTTGTTTTTTGATAACATTAGGTTTTACTTATGAGTCAGTTTTTTCTAAATTTGTAAATCAACCTAAGTTCCTTATAGCTCCTGGTTAGCGTAATTTATCTTCTATAGTTAATCTTTAAAAGACCAAGGAAACTTAGGTTCTCCATCTTCTAAAACTTCGGAAATATCGTGGAGAAGTAAAGATCATGGTTGGAACATTAAGATCGGGGGAGAGTTTTTTTGCATGTGTGTGTTTTTGTTTTTTGTTGTGTGTGTGTTTTTTTGTAAATATGTGATGAGGCAGTGTACTGTGGTGGCCTCAGGAGCCAGATTGCCCCTCTTTAAATAAGTTTTTATTGATTTATTTTTTATTTTTTTAGAGGAAGGGAGATGGATAGAGAGATGGAAACTTCAATTGGCTGCCTCCTGCAATCCCTACCAAGGATCCAGCTCGAAACCTGTGCATGTGCCTTGACCAGGAGTTGAACCAGTAACTTCTTGGCTCATGGGTCAGTGCTCAACCACTGAGCCACACCAGCTGGGCGGGGGGAGAGATTTAATTAAGGGTCTACCACTAACCGTCTATACAGATTTGAAGAGGCCACTTGATCTTTAGAGCACATTTCCTTCATTTGTTAAAAAAAACACAGCAATTGAATGGCAATTGATTTGATTGATCCGTTTATTAACTAATATGAATGCATACTTAACAGCAGGCTGTCTTAGGTGCTGACTGTATAGTGATGAGTAAACAATCTCTGGCAAAGCTGAGACTCCCTGATGACGTGACCCGTATTGATACAGATGTGATAATACATGTATGCAAAACCTTTGCCTTGTGTTTTAACCCATTTGACCTTCAAGGTCTTTTTCCAGTGCTGAAAATTGAGTTAATTTTTTTAAAGTTGATAGTGATTATAAAATGATAACTTACATGTTTCTTTTATTGCTTCCCTAGCTGTTGTGTTTAGGTGTTGGCACAGTGTATTTAAAGAACTCATAGGAAATATGAGATTTGTCATTTAAACTTCTAGCCCAAGGGTTCTAAAGTTGTGGCCCCTCCACCAGCACTATCGAGAAGCCTGTTACAAATGCCTTGGCCTCACCCTAGAACTGCAGAATCAGACAGACCTTATTCTACAAGCCTTCAAAGTGATTCAGATTAATATTAAAGTGTGAGAGTTGCCCTAGCCTATCATTGGCCTTAATATTAAGTATCTACTTTTATAATCATATGCTTTCAGTCCTTAACAGAAAGTAAACACTCATGAACTGAGTAATCCATGCTTCAGCAATTTAGGAAGACATGCTGATAAGAGCAACAGATATGACCTAGAGGTAGTAAATTATTTTATAAAAGGAGTGTTGGGGATTTCTGTATCAGGTAAGTGATTCTTGCCCCCAAAATAGTTGTTATCCTTTTATTTGATTCATAATCTTGGGGAGATGTTTATAACTAATTTTATGAAAATGTTATTTTATAAAATCTGCAGTTCATAAGCTTAGAGATTAAAATATAACTATGAGGAAATGCTATTCTAGGATTCTGCCTTTCAAGAAAAAATAAAATGAAATTTTATGTTTGCTTAAAAGCTGTCTTTTTTTTTAGAACATTGTCCCACTTTAAAAGTAAATAAATCTTTGTTTACAGACAGTCCCTGGGTCTCCGACCCCAATATTCCCCTAGTGGCCCGTGAGATCATGCAGCGAATGATCCAACAATTTGCTGCTGAATATACCTCAAAAAATAGCTCTACTCAGGACCCCAGCCAGCCCAATAGCACAAAGAACCAAAGCCTGCCGAAAGCATCTCCAGTCACCACCTCTCCCACGGCTGCAACTACTCAGAACCCTGTGCTCAGCAAACTTCTCATGGCTGACCAAGACTCACCTCTGGACCTTACTGTCAGAAAGTCTCAGTCAGAACCTAGTGAACAAGGTATGGTTTGATGTCAAGGTCTCCTCTGTCCAATCAGAATACTTTAATTTGGGGAGAAAAAAATTATTGGCAAGTAGGGCACCAGAATAAAAATTAATGTGATTCTTAAATTGCTAACTATTCAGTGATAGAGAAGTTCAGATAAAATGGCTACCTTACCCATCAGGAGTACATAATCATGTTTTATGTACCACCCAGAAAAGTTAGTAGTTACTGATCTTTAAGTTACTTGATATTTATATAAGCATTTTATACTTTCTAAAAAGTTGTCATATCCATTGTGTTTTTTTAAAAAGAAACTGAAAAATTATTTTTCCCCTTCTCTATCAATGTTCTAGGG
Source organism: Murina feae (assembly GCA_004026665.1). Classification (NCBI taxonomy): domain Eukaryota; kingdom Metazoa; phylum Chordata; class Mammalia; order Chiroptera; family Vespertilionidae; genus Murina; species Murina feae. The sequence continues at coordinate 93,001 of PVJC01000813.1, read as the reverse complement.
TTATCACCTGAGAAATAAACATGCCTTATGTTAGGTAGAAGTTATATTCTGCAAATGATACCATAAGACAAAAACGTATTATTTGCAATTTTAAAAAAGAAGCTCTTAGGGTTAGAAATAATGAGAAAACAGTAAACACACTTCAGGTTAAGTGTATTCATTATTTTATTAAAAAAACACAAACGCATTTCATATATGCACGGTATTGTGAACTAACCCACAAGCATTTCCAGATCATTTGTTGGTGAGGATCCTAATTTAGTAGATTAAGGTTATCAGTTTTGCTTAGCAAATAATTCTTGAGTCTTTGAAAAGTTTACTTTCTTAAATAGATTAAATATTTCTGTTGCTTTGTGATCTCATTTTACCTTAATTTCACAAAGTTGAAGTGAGCATTTTCACTCTGCCATTGTTCAAACAAGTAAAAATTTTAAATTGGTAATGTCTGTATTGATGAGATTTTGTCATAGAAATTTTGTAAGTGTATGCAGAAAGGTTATCAGATGTGTGGATTTATTAGTGAGAAATACATGTTTATTTTACAAAGTAAATTAAGTTTAATTCTTATAAAAACCTGTTTTAAAGGACTTTCTTTTGCTTATTGTAAATTATTTACGAAGGATTTGCACTTAATGGACGGCTTTAGTTTAGAATTTAAAATTATTTTCCTTTGCTTTTTTCCTGTTGCTGTATAGTGAGTAGCAATTAGAATGTCTAAGTTTTTCTAAGAGATTTCCTAGCACAAGATCTCGTTGTTGTTCTGTGTTCACATTGATCTGTGTACCTTTGATTACCATATTTGCAAAGTTGGTTTTTTTCTCTTTTATTGAGGGTTTTTTTCTTTACCAAATTGGCAGCTTTCATTAAAATCTCATTGATCAAAATATTGCACTGAAAGCTTCAGATTTACAATGGGAGATTGACAGCATAGAGATTGTATTTAAAGTATTAATAATGGAGATTAATATAAAAAGATACCACTAGTCTAACTTAACTTTGTTTAGCTAGTGGTATGCTTAAAAGGTGTATTGTTTTGGCAGCAGGTACTTACAAAGAAAAGTTTGAACTAGGTGATAGGAGTTTAGTATACAAACTCATTGCTTCATTTTAAAATCACATTTCCTAAATGAATTTGTTGCCTATTTGATTACATAGAGGTCTTTAAATAAGACTGTCTTTGGTTGGAAATATTTTAATTAGTATATTTACTTGTTAGATATCTAATTGGGTTAGATGTGTAATGGGATACTTGGTTTTATAAAATTACAGTTACGTATTTAGAAATGTTAGTGACTGACAGGATAATACCTAGTTATTTTGTATGAGTGGGCTTTTTAGGTTTATAAACTCAATTGCATATTTATTTCTAAGAGCCTGAAGTTGGGAGATAGAGTGTCTTCAGGCACAAGTTCTAAGTGGGTTTAATATTGGGGCAGTTTTTAACATAACGATAGCTAAGCCTCCCTACCGGCCAACTGAAAATCAGGGGTGCATTGAGTATTATGTTACTCTGTTAATTTTGGACAGTGTGGCAACTTTAAAAGTTGTCCAGACTTTTGAGTTTTCTTTTCTAGACATGTCTGTAAGGGGAATAAAAATCTTTGTGGGAAAAGCAAGTTGTCTAATTTTCTATTCTAGTAACGTGAATTAGGGATTTGGTCTAACTTCTAGGACGTTCAACCTCTAGGGTTCAGTCATTATTAAGACTATTTTTTCTTCTTTCTTCCCTTAAACTTTGCCCATCAATTTATAATAGCTTATTAACAACAACAAAAAACAGTCCTTTGCCTTTATAAATATCAGCTTGTGAATTTTGACCCTCTGTAGATATTTTTCAAAAGATTGACAAATGTACAGTTTTTTACAGAGGTGTCCAGAGTGTAATTACAATATATGCACATTGTATAAACAGTTAACAACTGATTCATCTTACAGAGTATAAATGTGTAATTTAACCATGTAAACTTACATTTTAAAATGATTTTTGCATTACTTAAACTTTTATGTACTTTTAGTGCTTTGGTAAGGTTATTTAGAAAATAAAGTCTAATAGTTCTATGGCTGAACCTCAAAATGTATAAACTGCTATTTCTAATATCTCACTGTATCTGAACATCTATAGAGATATGCTTTACCTTTTATTTTGCCCTATTAATAAAATATTTTATATTTCTAGATATTAGATATAACAAGCTTTGCTAAATTTATGTTGCTTCAGGAGGAAAAATATCCTGACTCTATAAATTTGTCAATATTTACATAGCTCAAATATATGATTAGTGTATCTGCTAGTTGACTAGGCCCACTGCTTTGTCATCTTTGGCCTGTTCAGATCACATTTGCTCCTAGTTTTTAATATCCTCAGGTGTTTCTTTGTGTCTCTACAGACGGTGTACTTGATCTGTCCACTAAGAAAAGTCCATGTGCTGGCAGCACTTCCCTGAGCCATTCTCCAGGCTGCTCCAGTACTGCAGGGAACGGGTAAGGGAAAATATTTATAGCCCTCTACAGTTTTATAGGGGACAATTTATCAAAGATTGATACCAATTTCTTTTGTATATTTTAAAAACTAATCCTTCAAAGTAATACTCTTCTAGGAATACCTTCAGTAAAATTACTTTGAGTGTACCAATCAAGTAAAAGCACAGTCTGATCTAAAATTGACTGGTATAAGTCAGTTGTGCCAGTTTAGTACAAATAGTAAATAATCAGAAGCATGGCAAGAATGTCTTTTGTTGTTGAGTATTTGGGAGTGTGAACCCCATCCTAAATAATTTTAGAGTTCAGATGTAAAGGCAGTACTGTATTATGTGTGCTGAAATTGTTGAATAAAAATTAGACTCTAGTAATTAACTTGGTATCTCTAATGTAGTGTGTGGGTGTGTGTCGGCTGTTGGTTTTGGTTTGTTTTGTTGATTTGAACTGCAATTTTAACTTTGTGTGGCAGTTCAGAAAATCTGATTGTATTTTTTGTTTTAAAGTAGTTAAAGACTGGTTGTAAATATTGACAAATAACTATCTTATGCTGTCAAGACATTATTACATGCATAGTTTTGATAACTCTTTAGCAGGTTCAAGTGAATTTTCTGACCTCCTAATTTTACAGTAAGATTGTCTAAGTCTCCTGTGTGTATATATTAACCATTTAGAGAAAAATGAGGTATTAATAAAGATACATGGATGCCATATTGGGAAGAAATTTCCATAAAACTGTTGTGACCAAAAATCAGCTTCATCTAGATATGAAAAATAACTTGAGTAAGTTAAATTAGTTAATATTCATATTTAACTTTTCGATCATCAAACATGGGACGTTGTTTAGATGGTGTAGGAATAAGTAGACACTAAATGGACTAATCGTTTCAATTTATACTTAATTACCTTCAAATTGAAGGATTTCTTTACTGACTGCTAAAATGTGCCCTTTATTTTCTCTAAAATTCCACCATTTTCCCTTTTCTCTCCTCCTTTATATTCAGCCTAAAAATAACATTCTTTTAATCTATTTTGCATAGTGTACTAATCTTTTCCTTTAAGCTCTTTTTTTCACAGTAGTTTATATGTATTAGGTAGATGCTCTCATGATCCCAAATCATTGGATTCCATTTATATATCAAAACACTTGAGTTGTGTACTTCAGAACACATGTAGGAGCCTACGTGCGATTTGTATAAATGAATTCCTTGCTTATGTTCACTTTAAACTTGGCCATCAGGTTCATGTATTATTATGTGGTTGAACTTGCTGTGTTTATCCTTGTAAATGGAAAGAGTTTTCTCTGTGGTATTGTTTCCTGGAAGACAAAAGCACCGACAGTACTGCCCACTTTTGGTTGAATACTCGTTGTTATCCTTACTGTTATTTATTGATAACAGCACAGAGTCCCTGCATACTTTTGGAGAACAAAGCTAGTTTATCATTATTTCTGCAAAGTTCCACTTCGTTGGCTGTGTAATATAGTTCCCTTTGGGCAAGCTTTACCATTTGCCAGTTTTAAACTATGATAATCTTTCTCTATTGTGAAAAAGAAAACCTTAAGAATTAATTTTGTGTAAGTAATTGACTTTTTAAACATTATTCAAAAGCTATTTACTTAAAATTGATGTTTGGTATTTTAAGAAGAGAGGTTGTTTTTTTTTTTAATAAAGAAGACTACAAAATTGCTTATATACCTGTGAAAATTATTTGACTAGAACTTAAGGAACAAAGTTTTTGGTGGAAATAAAGTATAGTTTCCTTAAAGCTTGGATTATTTCAAATGGAGAATCAGTGGTACTCATGTATATGCAACTAATAGTGGTTTAAAATGAAGAAGTGTGGTAAGTTATAATGTGATGGGTATTTTGGTTTGGGGTACTTTTCCTTCTTGGGGCTGGTAGCCATATTTTTCCCCCCAAATAAGAAATGTCATTTGGAGTTGTTTGATTTTTTTATAGTGAACATCAACTTGTTTGTGAGATAAATGAACAGTTATCTATGGGTTCCACCAATGTAATGGTTCCAGTTTTATGACTGGTTGTTATGAATGTTGGAAATGTTACATTAAAATAAATAATTTGGCTTACTCTTTTATTACTGTACTTGTTTAGTGGTAACGTCACATTGATAACACAATTCTGTGTAGATCCATGGAGACTCGATGATTACTTTGTAATTAATAATTAAGGTGCTATTTTCAGACAGTTGCGCGAAACTTTTTCTCCGAAAATTTGTGAACCCAACCAGAGACCAGCTGACAGGTTTAATTTTTCTTTGCCCAAAAAGCTCCTGTTTTTTTTTTTTCTTTTTTCCTTTTTCTTTTTTTGTGAACACGTTTTAAAACTAACTGCTGAGACCATTTTTTTTTTAATTTTAGAGAAAAATAAATAAATAACACAAAGTGATGTTACCCAAGCAAGGCCTTCTAATAAAGGAGTGGTCCCCTCACCCATCCCTCCCTACCTGTGCAAGTCCTGCTCACATCAGTTTCCTTCCATCCAATTAGGCGACCTGGGAGACCCAGCCAGTACCGCCCAGACGGACTTCGGAGTGGTGATGGGGTACCTCCAAGAAGCTTACAGGATGGAGCCAGGGAAGGTTTTGGACACTCCACATCACTCAAAGTTCCATTGGCTCGATCCCTGCAGATTAGTGAAGAACTACTGAGCAGAAACCAATTGTCCACAGCTGCCAGCCTTGGGCCATCTGGATTACAGAATCATGGACAGCACTTAATATTATCCAGGGAAGCCTCTTGGGCAAAACCACATTACGAGTTCAACCTCAGCCGTATGAAGTTCAGGGGAAATGGTGCACTCAGCAACATCAGTGACCTTCCTTTTCTTGCAGAAAACTCTGCCTTTCCAAAAATGGCACTTCAAGCAAAACAAGATGGAAAAAAGGATGTGAGCCATTCATCTCCTGTAGATTTAAAGATACCACAAGTTCGAGGAATGGATCTTTCTTGGGAATCTCGCACTGGTGATCAGTACAGCTATAGCTCTTTGGTAATGGGTTCACAAACGGAGAGCGCGCTTAGTAAAAAATTGAGGGCTATTCTTCCAAAACAAAATAGAAAAAGCATGTTAGATGCTGGACCCGATTCTTGGGGCTCAGATGCTGAGCAGTCTACCTCTGGACAGCCATATCCCACTTCGGATCAAGAAGGAGACCCTGGCTCCAAGCAGCCTCGGAAGAAAAGAGGGCGTTACAGACAGTACAACAGTGAGATACTGGAGGAAGCAATCTCAGTGGTTATGAGTGGAAAGATGAGTGTTTCCAAAGCTCAGAGTATTTATGGGATTCCCCACAGTACACTGGAGTACAAAGTAAAGGAGAGGCTGGGCACTTTGAAAAACCCTCCAAAGAAAAAGATGAAATTAATGAGGTCGGAGGGGCCAGATGTTTCCGTAAAGATTGAATTAGATCCCCAGGGAGAGGCAGCACAAAGTGCAAATGAATCAAAAAACGAGTAGGAATACTGTAGAGTGCCAATTACTGTACAAACTGGGTGAGCACTACTGCTGTCACTGCTTGCATCTAACTTCATTTCCTGTGACGCTTGTTTCTCTGCAGATTTTGCATTGACTTGCGTGTACAGAGGTGAAAGGTGCTTTCTGAATGTTGCATATTTAAAATTTTTCATGTGCAGTATGGCTCGGGATATTGTTTGGCCTTTTGCATGTTTCTCTACAAGAGAATTGAGTTACCTCACAGAGAACAGATACATGGAAGCGGACTCCTTGCCTGTAGAGCCTGCGTGCTTTTTTTTCTTTCTTTTAAGTTATATTTGCCTTTATTTAAAAAAGATTAAAGCCCCTTTTAGAAACCACCTCTGCATACGGGGAGCTTTATCACTGAAAATTGGAAGCCATCTTATAAAATTATTCACACTTTTTCTTCTACAATTCAACTAATTGAAGGATTAAACTAAAGAAAAATCTCTTAACATGAACCTCTGAATTTAGGAAATTTGTTTATTCCATGATAAATAATTATTTGGGTCAATTTTACATGTTGTGATTTTCTTCTCACTGTTAAATTTACATAACAAATTAGCAATTTGTTTAGTGCTCACCCAGAGGGGAAGAAGGTGGAAAATGTGCACACACTACCTTCAGAAACGCTTCAGTTAATTACTTTGTAACACTACCTTTGCTGTAATTTCATTTGGGATTTTCTAAGGGTAGAATTTGGTCTCACCAACAAGTGAGGATATAGCCTTATCTCATGGAGGACGAGCTCCGTTCTTACTCAGGAGCAGTCAGGGTACATTACATAACAATAGAGGATGCCTCATTTTAGCAAACTCAGTTTCTTTGTATTATTAAATCCTTTTATAAATTTGATCATGTGCTAACAAAAGACTGAATGTTGTTGCAGCAACTAGTTTAAAATAATCAAGATCTGTTTATTGGGGAATGGGAGAAATAGAAAAAGAAGTGTGTATAAGTAATTATAATATTGTAAAATGGTATCTAGATTTTACAGCCTCAGTAGTCTGCCCAATATCCACATGAATGAAGGATCCATATTTGTGGTGAGAGAAAAAAACATAGCCCCAAGGTGACCTATTATGCTTTAGGTTGCATTTCAATTCTAATAATTCAATCAGAAATCAAACTCATTAAGAGTTTCTTTTTTAACTAATGCAAATACTAGTGGGGGTGTGTGTTTAGTTAATTCATTGCTTTAGATCTTTTTTCTTTTTTTTGGCATCCATAATACCCCTTTTTAACTTTTTCTGGTATTTGCTTATTTTTATGGTTGTTTAGCACACAGTTCAGGACCTTTCAGGTAATGTTTGGACAAGCACTCCTTGAAGAACATCTAAGCTTTTTGCTTTTTTTTTAGATGGACTTTTAAAAAAAGAATTTATCTTTATTATTGAAAGTGTTACAGGTCCTTTTTTTCTGAGATGGGCTTTTTAAATTATACCAGTTAAGTTGGGGATGTTTATTTTACACAAATTTTTTTTTGCAAGAATACCTGATAAATAAAGCCCATGAAATTGAATTTGGCATTGTAACCAAATTGAAATTAGTTTGTGCAAAACAAAATCATACCACATTCACCCCTTTATTCAAATCTGCTGAGAAAGGTGGTCCGGCTCTTCTAAACGCTTAACCAAAAATTTAAAAAGTGATTGAAGTTTTTGTATAAAATGAAATCAAACTTAGAGCATTAAAATTGAGGCTGATGATTTCAGATGGATATAACAGTTTGAGGAGAAGTAGGTCCAGATATTCCCAAGGCATAAATTCTTGCCTAGAAACATCAGAGCAGTTTATTAGGTTAAGGATAGTTTTCCCTCAGCAACCTATGTGTTCAAAGGTTAGGCACACCATTGCTGTTTTTAAAATACATGCACTGCTCATACTACATAGTCTGGGCTTGGGTTCCTCTTTCGGTTTGGTTATTTATTCGGTGGATGACTAAGCCTGTTTCCTCTTAGCTTTCTAGTCTTCTCAACAGAAAGAGCAGTGTATATGACTGCAGTATTTTCTAGCCTAGCTGGAAGTTGCAATAAAAATTCTCTGAAACATATGGTTTTCATCTGCAGTTGAAGGAAGCAAAGGGCTAAGCTTATGAAGGAAAGCCTCCTTTGTTTCCACACTCAATAATTTGCCGCACACAATTAATTGTAGCCATGGCACCTTTTTGTATGATGTTTGGGGTATTCAGTAACCCATGATTGCTGCAAAAAGGTACTTTGAGCAATTAATTTGTGCTTGCTTTTATCCTCTCAGAAAGTGGCCCATTTAAAAATTTGGCCGTAAAAGTTCAACTTTTGTAGAGTTTTACTGTTCAGAGAGGTTTTATCCTGTGTGGTAGTCTATAAAGTGATGTATGAGTTGAGTTATGTAAAATTTGTCACAGTAGTGTACATGGAGTGATCATTTTACTAACATAAATATTTTCTATGTGTGTTTCAGTGGATGACAATCGAGCAGCAGAAGAATGGTGTGCCTACCCTTTAATGCTGCAGTTTAAATAAGAGAACTTGTATTATGTCATTTCAGATTGTAGGCTGAGAGTTGTAAATAGTGAAAATTTGAGTTTTTCTATTATTTGTTTTGGTTAGAAAGTGAATTTTAAAAACAAACCAAACTCTAAACTTTCTCAGATTAAAAGTCCTGAGACCTGAAGATTGTAATATTCATGTCTGTGAAGCTTTTAAACATTACACTTGAGATCAGTCATGACTTGATATTCAGGTAAATTTTCTTTTCCAAGAAGCTTTTGAATAAGTATATTTCCTCCAAAGGTCGGTCGGTCTCTCTCTTTTTCTTTTTCGTAGATTATTTTAAAGCACTAATTGCATTACATTGGTAACTGCAATATAAAATAGCCATTGTTTTGTGAAGCATGGTTGAAATTAGATAGTGGTCCCTTTTAAATTTCATGAGCCTCTCAAAAAAAAACTTTAAAAAAATACAGAAAGCTGCTGAATATTTCAAAAAATATATATTTTACCTTATTGTAGGTTTTGTAAAGTTAGTTTGTAATATTCAGGTGCACTTTTAATGTTAAATTTTGTGTTCAGAGTTCCATTATCCCATGTATTTCTTGAAGGTGGCTCATCACATGATGGCTGGCTGTCAGTCTTGGTGCCGCAGTGATCCCTTAATATTTGATTTCTCTCTTGATTTGGCACTTTCAGTGTAGATATTCTAGTTTGGGGATGTCCTCATAAAGGTGTAAAAGAAATTGGTCTATTCATATGCTTAATTTCTGCTAATCAGAGTTTTGCATGATTCAAACAACAGTTGACCATTTTTATGGTATGGGAAAGTATAGTTCACAACTGTCTGTGTCACAAAAGCCTTTTCTCCTTGCATTTTCCAGTAGGCAGATGATGATATTACTATATGATAGTATTCAGACTAATGTTAGGAGATAATGTATTTAAGATCAGTTCTTGCATTTTTTATGAGAGAGCATTCACATAGAGTAGATAAGCTATCATGCTATAAATAAAAAACACTAATTCTGTGGAAGGATATCTAGTTGGTATTTTTATCATTAGTTTTCTCATTTCTGAGACAGTCATCAAACTTGACAGTAAAGTAGTGTAATACTTTGTTCAGTAGCTTATAAGTGACTCTGAACTGTTAGTGATGAGCTATACATTTATTTCTGTCCCCCAAGAACCATGAAGGACAAGGTCTCTTTCAGGAAGAATAATTTATATTTGTGTATAATACTTTTTAATATTAAGTTTGTTATTATTCTGAAGTTTAGATGTTGCTTGATAAACCTTTACTACAGCAGATCATGAATATGAGTAAGGCTTTGTGTAATAATAGGGGTCCTTATGTGAAGTTAATTACTGTTCAGTTCTGGTGAGCAAGCTTAACAAGTGTGAAGTGTGTATTAGCTTTATTTGGTACACTTTTACTTTACAATATTGAAGTGCTTTTAGAACTCTGGTTATCTTATATAAACCATTACCTCAACCAATTGGCATTTCCATTCTCCAACATTTTACCTGAGCTATAAGATGAGCTATATGGGATCAGATAGTAAAACAAATAAGGCACAATGAGAAATTTAGTTCCCAGTTTTCTGGAGAGAACTCTAAATTAGATGAAAAATGACTGCCTGAAAAGGCCCGTATCGTATATTAACTACCTTCTCTCATGAGGCAGGACATGGCCACCCTGGAGCTGCTAGTGAGCTGTGTTCTCTCCCTGCCCCAAGTAAGCACATGGTGCAAGGCCTGGTTCTGAGACTTTGTGATTCTCTTACATTTCATTGACCCGTAACAGTGAAGCTTGGATTCAGTTATTTTTATAAAACAAGTTAATGAGTCACCCAGTGTCAGAACCTGACATTATTTTTCATTATAGTCGATATGACAGTTCAATATAATTTTATTTAACAGGTATTATCCCCGTAGATTTCATTTTGAAATCCCATATTTTTGCTTTTGTAATTACTTTTTTTTAATTCCAGAGGTGGTTTTCATATGAACCACCCTTTTCTATATATTCAGGTTGCTGTCATTGGTAATAGAATATGGCAATAGACTGAATTGTTCCACTTAATCTTTTATAGGAGACATTGAAAGCTACAGGTTAAATTTTGACCTTCATGAAGATATCAAAGATAATTTTCCTTGTTACTATTCCATTATAATTAGGTCTTCATTAATCCTAAAGTCAGGCCAGTGTTATTAAAACTTAATGGCTTCAGCCAAACAGCCCATTTAGGAGACTATTAAGCTGTATGGGGATTTTTTTTTTAATGTAATTGCTTTGAAACTCTACTGAAATGGAAAATTTATAATTGTGGTACAAGGAATGCAGAACTCCAAAGTCATCTTAGATTTTTTTTGTTTGTCTGTTTGTTGTTTGGATTCATTCTGCCCCTGAGACTTGAGTAGTATTTGTTAATGTGGTTACTGAAGAGAAAATAGGAAATTCTTTGCATATCCTCTGTCTCCTACTCCTGGATAAATTCTCAGTTGCCTTTTAGATAGCAGATATCAGCCCTGTAGCTGTGTGCCCTCAGCGTTATGAAGGAGACTGGGGGAAAGATTAGAAAGAAAGTAGGATGGGAACGTATGTAGACTTGAGAAAAGGCTAAAGATTCTGTCCTACAATACTAAAAATGAGTCACAGGATAGATAATGTGGTTAAGTTGGGCCATCTTCATCTGATAGTCAGAAAAATCTTTTAGATAGTTTGAAAATGAGAATCAAGGCTAATGTTGATTTGACAAACAAACCGTAATGTTAATTCTGCAACTATTGGGGGAGGGGTGTAATTTTAAGGTTTCCAGTTCATTTAGATCTGTATAAAAAGCCGTAAAACAAGCACTTTTAGTTAATCATAGATTTATTGGATAAAGCAAATATTATAATTATAATATTTAACCTCTATTATTTGAATATGGAAATGAACTCTTTATCCTATCTTGGACTGTCATTGAACAGGCCAAGATGATCTTTTTAACACTGGAAATGACCCTACACACATACCAAAAAAATCTAAAGCAGTTAAGACATATTTGAAGATCCATACCTCTTAGACTTTAGACTTGTCTTGGGAAAGAATTTATGAACTTATAACCAGTATTAGTACAGTCTTGGGTTCCTCGTTCTGCATAATTGCACCCTTTCTCAGGTATGTCCTGAAAACATAAATTTTAAAATAATCTCTTTAGAGATTAGCTTCTCAGTGGATAGTGTGTAAGGGGGGGTGGGGAGGGGCAGGGATAGGGGTTGGACACAGGACACTGACTCAGTAGAGCAGGGATTTTTAACATTCAATAGCCAAATAGAATTTCAATCCAGAATATTTTTACCCCTCAAAATGAGTGAAACATCATCTGTTAACATCTATTACTCAGTAAATGACTGGTGCTACACTCCTAAAAATATTTTCTTTCATCCAGGTGACATTTTTTTTCCTGCTTGGTAGAAGCGTATATAGTAAACTTTACGGTCACTAGGAAAGCACTTATTTGAAATGTTTAAAATACTAGAAAAGGGATAATTTAGCACTTTTTCAGTTACAACACTAAAGTCTTAATTTATCCTCAGTCTTAGGTACTGTAAGTTTTAGAGTGATTACTTAAAAATGTAAAACATACTACATAATATGGGGTCAAATCACATTTCTATATATCTTGTCTTATTTTAAACAAGACAATAATATTTTGTATCTGTCAAGTAATTCCAAGTGATTGCCTCATTTCCCCCATTTTATTAAGCATTTCAGGCTTAAGAATTTGGAATTTGAGAGGAGGTGAGGGGAAAATTCCCCAATATGAAAAATTGTGTCAGATCATTTTAGAAAAATAAATCACTAGGAAAATGGGTAGGGATTCTCTCTCCCTTTAAGTCTTCAGGGAATGAGCAGTATTTAGAATCTTTGGCTGAAATTCAAGCCTTTTTACTGTGTGAATTTTTAATATTAATTCACTGACATGCTTTTTACATCAGAGGACTGAAAATGGATCTTAATGTTTTTAAGTTGTGGAAGGGAATATTTCTAAAGTGGGGGGTGGGTGATTAACTAGGTTAGTATACCAGCATTAGTAAGTTTAAGGAATTTTAGTATGTAATAGCAAAGTGTTTGATTAAAAGTCTAATCCTATCTTGATAGTCGAAATTAGTTACATTCTGATCTAGGAAAGACATAGTCATTGGGTATTGATACGCTGTGCTGTCAGAAAACCAGACTGAGGTTGAAACCTTTATCTGACGCCCACATGTTGCTTGTTCTGATGGGATGTATACGGACAGCAGCTTCCTGCTGCTTCGGAAAGAAATGTATAAACTATACATTTGGAGTATTTGCATATAATTCTTTATAACCTCCACTTTAAACTGTCAGGCATTGGTATTTTATCAGTCCACACTGTTGATTAAAACTAATATTCTTAGGAATCCAACTTGTACACACTGTTTAAAAACCCTCAGGGACAGTTTACACACTATTCTCACTCAATTCAGGTACTTTGATGCTATTCTTAAACCTAACAGTGACTTGTATTTTTCTGTTTTACTTTTATTTCGACGTGCTGGTAGCACATCCTTGATGAATGTCAACTTAAAAACTCAGTTCAGGTATCCAGGTATAACTCAGCCAAACATTTTAAAGCTGCATATAACTCCAGCACACGGTGCCTCACACTCTTATAGTGGCATTCTATATATTCAGTTATTACTACTGAGCAGATAACATGGGGGTTCCTGTTAACAGTGTATTTAAAAGACAATGTGCAAAAATCTGTAGCCAGCATACAGAACACACACATAGTTAAACTCTATATTTTTAAATGCCACTAAATAGCCAGCACAATTAAACAACATTCCTTGCTGCTTCTGAAACTCTAACAGATGCAGTTCCTTCTTGATGTGGCTCTTCCTTCTTCACCATCCTACTACTGAATTCAAGCACTGGTCCTTGGGTGTCTGACCTCCACATTCTAGTTTATGCAATGTCTTTAGAGAATTCTGTGCACTTGCCACTGTGATGGAACCATTGGGCCAGGAGTGCTTTGAGTTTATTAGTAGTGATTCTGCCAAAGTTGGTGTTGTAACATGAGTGTGTAAATGTCAAAAAATTAGCAGAGGTCTGGGTCTGCCTGTCGGCAGACGGTTTTGTCAATATATTTTGTAGCCTTGAAATCCTCAATGACAAGTTTCTCCTGATGTGAAGTTCTAATTCCAGTGTTTTAGCCCTTTGCATCTTTAATGGTAAGACTTGTCTGCTAGAGGTCTTTATTCATTAATATTCCTTTTGTTTTCTGCAGCACTATCTGTGGTTAACAAAATAGATTATTCCTCTGCTTTAATATTTGATATTTTACATCTGAAAGGAATTTTCCACATACAAAACCCACAGCCTTGAAGATAAGGAAAATGGCATCTTTCAAATTTCTAGAAGTTCCAAGTGTCACTCAAAACAGGAACCCCCTTACTCTTATGGACCTCATTTCAATATACTGTTTACAGTTTGACGGAATTGTATAATTTAATATTTCTCTTGTACTGTAGTTTATATTTATTTACAGATTTTTTTGTACTGTGTGATTTGAACTTTTTGTTCCTTGCTATGATCAATGTTTATGTAGTAGAGCACTTATGATCACAAATTAAGTTTTTTGGTTTGATTGCACTACATTAAATTTTTTAATGCAGTTCTGATTTTTGACTGGACTAAAATAAGCTGTGTCTTAATGTATGTGATGAGTACTTAAAACTTTAATCCATGTGATCCCCCTTTTTTTGCATTGTATGTCAGAAGCGCTAGTTCTTTCGTGCATGTGTAAGATTTAATGGTTCCATTGTATTATTTGACCAGGACATTTTGGAGAAACATTCCCAGCTGTAATGTTGTGTATGGTAGTTCTCACTGGATGCTAGACTTTTCAAAACCACTATTCTTCTAATAAATTTGTTGTGAAAAACTGTTTTAAAAGCTTGGTATCTGTTTCTTAAGATTTTAATGCTATTTGTTTAAAAATCCACAAAGGGGTGAAATTTTGAAATACACTGTAAATGCACATGGTAATCAATGTCAGTAATTTTTTCTGATAAATTCTTTCAAAATGAAATCTCTTAGATAACTAGAAGTTGCAGCTTCAAAATCGTGCTTCGGTATTTGTATTCGATACTGCCTTGGAACTTTTGACCTTTATTAATTTGATACTTCCCTGCCTCCGTTTTCTTCATTGAATTATTCTCTTAAAAATATTTTCAGCTAAAAAAGACCTGTTCGCTATGCTTAGTTTTTCATAATTTTTTTAGAGTAAAACTTTATGTTGAGATTGCTTGTTAAAATGAATAACAGTTTGCTAATTGTTTGCTCTTTTCTTGAGACATGAGTATAGAAATAACTGTCAGTTAATGAAAGCTGTCATAGCAGTTCTGATTCTTGGGAAGATGCTAGTACAGTATTTTCTTTTACTGGGACAAAGAACAGCATGTATAGCATGGGGCAAAAGTAGTGTACAGTTGTGAGTACGGGAAAGTTTATTTTTGTATTACTGTCTATTTGTATTTTCCATTCAGATCACTGTAAACCTACTTTTGCCCCACCCTGTGTGTTGCTCAATATTTATGTTGTGGTTTTTAGAAACTAGGTGTATAAAGAAGTTTCATATTATAAATTGACTAGAGGCCTAGTGCACAAAATTCATGTGAGGGGTGGCGGGGTCTCAGCCCAACCCTGTACCCTCTCTAATCCGAGAGCCCTCTCGCAATCTGGGACAGCTGGCTCCTAACTGCAAACCAAAAGGTTGCACTCTGCCTGCCTGATCCCCCTAACTGCCCTCCCCTGCCAGGCTGGTAACCCCTAACTGCCCTCCCCGGCCGGCCTGGTTGCTCCTATTAACTTTAAAAAAAATCTTACCCCCTTCACACACAATTGTATTTGACTTCCTTGTTGGCTTCTCCCTTCTCACAATTTTTTCTCTCTCCTTTATGTAACACTTTTTCCTACTGACTCATTATTTATAAACTTGTCTTTCCTCCTTCCTCCTTCTGTTCCATCAACCTTCCCATCTTCCTCCTTCCCTCCGTCCCTCCCCACATTCCTTCTTTCCTTTATCTTTACCCCCGTCCTCCTCCTCCTTTTCCTTCTTCCACCTTAATTTTTTTCTTCACTTCCTTCCTCAGACCTGCTTACTCCCTCCCCCATTTCTTCCTTCTTCCCATTCTCCTTTTAAGCTCTACCAGCTCCCCCTTTATAACTTTTCTTCCCTCCCTCTTTTGCTCTCATCCTACCTTTCCCATACATTCTTCTCTACTTACTTCCACTGTTTTAATACCTATCTATCTGCCTAGTTATTCACTATCTTTTTTCTTTTCTGACTCCTTTTAAAGTCTGTAGCCAGTACACAGCTATACTTGATTTTCATTATAGCTCCTACAGTTCACTCACACATCCTCTTCCCTTCTGTATTGGTTTCTCCTCTTGGCCCGTCTGCATGCAGGCCTGCCTTCCTCTCCCTCTCCTTTCTTATCCCCTCCTATCATATCCTATCCTACCCTGCGCCTTGCAGCTGCCTGATCTGGTCATGACGTGACACTGTAACAGATAATTTGCATATTTCTCTATTAGTATAGAATAGATTCCTGTCATAAAGTGGATAGGGGAAGAACAGCTGGATTATAATGATAAAAAGTAGAAATGATAAAAAGTAGAAAACTTGTCAAGTTCATAATATACATGTAATTAAAAGCGATTTGTAATGACATACTTTAAAAATAATGCTATTGTGGGTAATTGGCCTAGACTATCTTCTAGTTGATTTTTTTTCTTCTTTGACTCTCTAGCTACTTCTGCCTTTTGGTCTGATATTTATAAAATTGGAAAATTATGCCACATTTTTATAGAACATTTTTCTGGAAAACTATTATTCCTTACTAAATTTCAAAGCTATAACTATTTCTCTCTCTCTCTTTTTTTTGGTAATATTTTCATTGATTTTGTAGTGAGAGGAAAAGAGAAGAAGAGAGAGAAAAACATCGATGAGAGAGAGAGAGTCCTCGATTGGCTGCCTCCTGCCTTCCCTGTCCTGGGTATCAGGCCTCCAACCCAGGCATGTGCCCCGACTGGGAATCAAACCAGCAACCTCTTGGAAGACACTCAGCACCTGAGCGTCATTATCTATTCTAAACTGGTGGCTTGATCGGTGTAACAGGCTTATAATCTAGCATCTCACAAGTGAATTTACTTTAGTTCTCTTCAAATTGATACTTATCTCTTCAGTTGTCATGACCTTATTTTTAAAAAGGAGTTGCTGCTGCTCCGGCCGAGTGGCTCAGTTAGTTGGAGCTGCCGCCTGTGCACCAAAAGGTTGCAAGTTCGATTGCTGATCAGGGCACATACCTAAGTTGTGGGTTTGGTCCCTGGTTGGGCACATAAAGCAACCAATGGATGTTCCTCTCACATCAGTGTTTCTCTCTCTCTTCCTCTCTCTCTCTCTAAAAAAAAAATCAATACAACATATCCTCCAGTGAGGATTTTTTTAAAAAAGGAGTTATTTCTTTTAATCTAGAATTTTCTTCTCTGATATTCGCATTATTTCAGGCACCCTTTGTCTTCAAATACAGGAATCGGGGAAATTGCATAAGAGAAATGGGTTGGAAGAAATGGAAAATGGTATTGCTTTCTGCCATTTTCTGAGTTGTGGGATTATTTTTTCCCCAAGGACTGAATTTTTCTCATCAGACATTTGTATTCAAATGTAAAAACATATACCCAAGTCATGTAATGTTAGATTTTGTAGCAGAAAGAAGTGGAAAAAAATCCTTTCTTTAATAAAACATATTAAGTAACATAGTAGGTAACCTTTCTTATATTGAGTGTCCACTTTATCATTATGGTAAAATGCTTATCATTTTAACACAGAATTTTATCAGATTCAATTTATAAGTTGTTGACTGTTGTTTTGGGGAGAAGTGGTAGTGAGTATCAAACTGCATTTACAGCTGAAATATGCTTGTTTTCAGAAGTTCGGAAAAGATGTTCTCAAAACAAGATGTTATTTTTAAAAGGTTGATTACTGTATAATTAATAGTTTAAACCATGATTTAGTTAGAGTTACTTGGAAAGTAAATCAGAATTTTCAAGTATTAAATCTTGAGTCTGGAGCTTTTAATAGGCATGTAAGAATGCTATGGTTTGTTGACTAGTAGTTTTAGAATGCTAATTGCACTCTTCTTGCTAGCTTTGATAAGCAATACGAAATGATAAGGGATTATTTGGTATTTGAAATTTCTTTCAACTTGCTATATACTAGAAAGATCACTTAGCTAAGTGTAGAAGTATGGGGATTTGTGCATGCACAGTGTGTAACATCAAAACTTTAGTTTTCCAGCGAAATAATTTGGAGGATTTTCTGCCTATTTACTGTGGTTGTAGTTGCACTCTATCTAATGGGAACTCTGCACCTTTCAAACAGATAATTGGGATCCTGACTAGCACAGTTCAAGGTGTTCATTCCAGTGTATACTAAATTGACTTGAGACAGTTTGTCAGGAAAACCCGGCCCTGTAGCTAGCTAGACAAAGATGGATTAAGAAAGTAACCAGAATAGCAAATTCTTAGGAGGTGCTGGGAATTGGTGAGTCTGTGTAGGCCAAGTTTTCAAAATGGATCAACCAGTTGCAACCTATTGGTTGTAAGATCAATTTTGTGGGTCCTAACCAACATTTTAAAAAGAGATCAGAGTACATAAGGATAAATACTATTTCATTGAAAGTTGTGTGTTATACACATACAAAGCTGGGATATACATACTGGGTCACTTGGACTGGGTTGCAGTCAAAATCAAATTGCTTTTGAAAGCCATTATGTAAATCACACCTTTCATCCCGTTTTTCTGATTTCTTGGAGAATATACTAGCACACCTCCTGTGTGCTTACAGTAGCACTGTCGGACCTTTAAGATTCCCTCTTCTTTCCCTGCCCCATTGATTTGAATTCATTTTCATTGAAAGTTTCTTCTTTTCGCTTATCATTGTGTGTCAAAATATTCCCTCTGCCCTTTTCAATTCCTTTGAAAAGTCTTGGGAAAATTACTTTCACTCCGTAGTAATTTATTGGGTTTGCTTATTCATTAGTTACTATTGCCTGAGCAGAGCTCAGCCCGAAGTTTTAGGCAGCAACGCTCCCTGGTCCTGGACCTAGAGATGGTTCACTATCCAGAGGAGGAGACAGCCAAGTCAGCCGTTCTGTTCAGCATAAGTGCTATTGACTGAGCATGAGAGCAGAGACGAATCCAACAGCCCCGGGGGAGAGGTGCCAAGGAGGATAGAGTATGAGCAGTAGGAAGCTGATTTTAATCTGAGAAGATGGCTATTCTGGATAATATGAAGCAAAGTCTAAAATGAGGGAAGACTAGTAGCAGGGAGCTTAGAATATAGTATTCTCCAAGGGAAGTTGAATCAGTGTAATTGAACTAGGACCAAGAGAGGTCATGGAACTAGGGATAAGATTGAGGTATAATAAATTCCCAAGTTGAGTGTGTGTGTGTGTACATTTAGTTACATTTTGTTTTCCAATATTCCTGAGTAAAGATTTGAATATTCAGATGATTCTGCTTGGTTCACTCTACTTTAGTACATCTCCAACAGTTGTCGAGTGTTTCCAAAGAGAGGTGCATGGGATGGTCATAAAGGAGTTAATTCCGAGAGCACCCCAGGGAATGGTAGATGTAAAAGTACTTTGCTTATCCATATATATATATATGTGTGTGTGTATATATATATATATATATATATATATATATATATATATACACACACACACACACACACACACACACACACCCTCTAACATAAATGAGGTGAACAAATGGGAAATAACATTACATCTTGAGAAGGTATCCTAGGAATCCTTTTAATGTTTTATGTTTTGTGAAGTGGTGGTCTGGGTTAGTGCCATCATTGTGTAGTTTTAAATGGTTTTATTATATGACAACACAAGTAGAACTTGCCACTTTTAAGGATCATGCCACAGATTAGTATGGTTTCAAGAATGGAGATGAAGAACCTCAAAAAGATGCCATAAAATCATGAAAAACTTAGGATGCTATCAAATGTCTGCATATTTAGATATATAATCTGCTAGCTTCCCTAAAAGAAACTAGGAATATTTGACTGTTAAATGTCTTTTTGTTGGTTTATGCTCCCCATGCCCCCCTGCATACACACTGCCCTGCACGGTGGTGGTGTGGGTTTTTGTTTGAGTTTACTTTTATTATTATTTCAAAAGAAATGCATTCCCGTTGCAATGGTAATCTCGCCTGGACTCTGACTTTTCTCAGTCCCACTCCAGGGAAATTGTGCAGTCCTTGGCCTCTATTAGCCCTTGGCAAATGTTTTTTTCCCTCCACCATCTTTAAAAGAGCATCGTGATATGGTGTGTCTTCGCTCGCTTGGAGAGTGAGCACCTCTATATTCTGCTTAAGCAGCGGTATTATTTTCGTCTATCATGGTCATTGTCATTTAAATTGGGAACTAAAGGGAAATTTCTCCCAGAGAACAACATAGATTTTCAATCCCCTACCTGACGCATGCACGCATACACATTAACACGTACACGCCAGTCTTACCCGCTTTTCATGAGCTCCCATGTAAGCCTGACCTTGTAAAATGTCAGTTATGCCTTTAACATCCAGATCTCTTTAATCTGGTTCCACTAACTTAGGCAGGCTAGTAATAGACACTCTTTTTCTGTTCAATTCAGCCCTGGGCGTAAGTGCTGAATTGTCTTTATTATCTTATTTCTTAAAGAATATTTCAGTGTGTTCTAAGAATTACCTTATTTCTTAAAGAGTATTTCAGTGTTTTCTAAGAATTATTGTACTCATTAGATTAATAATTTAGGTTTGTGCTCTCACCAAATCAGTACTTAGTTATATCACTTAGGGATATCCCCTCCCCCGCCCTTCCCCCCGCTGCTACACACACATACACACACACATTCCAACAACTATAATTTTTTTAAATGTATGCCATCTGGTTCAGAATTTCATGTCTTTCACAGCCTCTGAACCCTCCCCCAAGAGTAGATGTATTTCCCAGTGTAGGGCAAAGACTTGTCAGCAGACTTATTCAGGCCCTTGAATTTAACATTTTTGGTGCTTATTTAAAAGAACCAGAAGTAAGGACTTAGAGAACATAATTTCAGATTACTGTTTGGAAAAAAAAAACAAAACACTAAACAATAACATTTATTGCCTTGAAGGGGGACTGATGACGCGTTTTTTGTTTGTTTATTTTATTGATTTTTTATAGAGAGGAAGGGAGAGGGATAGAGAGTTAGAAACATCGATCAGCTGCCTCCTGCACAACCCCTACTGGGGATGTGCCCACAATCAGGGTACATGCCCTTGACCGGAATCGAACCCAGGACCTTTCAGTCCGCAGGCTGAGGCTCTACCCACTGAGCCAAACCAGTTAAGGCTGATGACGCGTTTTCTTATATTTAAAGAGAAGACTTAACTTTCTCTCCCTTTCTCGTTTACTGCAACTACGTTTTCCTGCTACTAAGACTAACTCCCATCAAATATCCTTCACTGTCACTAATGATCCTTTTTAGTCAAGAAGAATATATTTTGGTTATTAATGATGTTAATCTTGCCATCAAGCAGTTTTATTGGTAAAGAACAGATATTGACTACCTGAATCCACCAATCCTAAATTCTAGACTTTTAAAGTTATCGTTTCAACTCTTTGCCACATCTTTATTTGATCTGTGTTTTATCCTAAATAACATAAGTATTGACGATCCACCATTTATATTAACCACAGGAATGCTTTCCTCGGGGTAATTTAAGTATTGCAGTATTGACAAAGTAGGTGAGTTCTGCTGTGTCTAACCTCTGATCTAGAAAAACATCATTGAGTAAATCATTAAAGATAGGATTGTGAAATAACATCCTTCTTAAACTATGCCTTTCAAAGTTTTTATTAATATTATCCTTTTACCACACCCTTAAGAAGTTGACATTTAAGGTCATGAAGGCCGTTACTCACCTTAAGAAACTCAAAACTAGTCCAGGTAGTTGGAAATCAAGTTCTCCTCTTCCCACAGCCCTTTCTCCCATTTACCAGTTCCTAGAATCTTACTGCTCTTCAGTGGTGGTGGTAAAATAATTTCTGATTCATAAATAACTCACTTAACTCTTACAGAGAGTCCTGTTGTTGAGTGGAAAAAACATGAACTCAAATAAGTGATTTCAAAATCTGTGGTGAGCTATTATTCTTACAAAGATCTGCTATAGTCAGATGTGAGTGATATACTGTGGTCTTGACTATCACACTGAACTAAAACATAGGGCTTCCCCTTGGGCTGATGGAGTGAATGGTCTGCAGGACGGAAGTTCCTCTCTACTTTCCCTGCTTACTGCCTAGAGGATTCTAAATCAGGGTAAATGACACCTTTTGGTTCTGCTAAAGGCCCAACGCTATTGGAAAAATTAAGTAACTAGAAGCAGAGGTAAAGACCAGCTGTTTAGGGCACAACTGGCTAGTACCCACTTTAAACATGAAAAAAATTGTAATAGAATTAAACTTCAAGAAGTGAGGTTGATTTTTAAAATTAATATTCAAATGAGATGAAATTAAAATTCATCTAAAACTATTGAGAAAATTTCTAGAGAAATATCAAAGTAGGAAGCTGGATAATGTAGAGGCACAGTCAAAAGTGATTTTATTACTATAGTTATAAAGTTAGCTATTATCACAGGTCCATTGAATGACACGGTTAGTATTAACGTCAAATTTTTCAGATGCTTGAATTGAAGCTACTAGTGGGCTCATGCCTGTGTGTCCAGTTGCCAACCAGACATCGCAGATTCAAAATCTTAGAAACACTTCCCACTCATTGTGTACAGAATAGAGCCCATCAGACACAACACACCCCACCAGTCACCAGCCGCCAGCTCCATTGCCTTTGTTCCTATCTCACTAAATGGTGCTGCCCAGGAAGAAAACCCAGAGGCATCCTTGACACTCCCCCTTCCGCTCCCTTCTTTCTTGCTAAGAGGAAATCAGGAATGTGGTCCTATGTACACACAGAGCTTACATCTGCTTGGAAAGCTAAAACAAAGACAAATTGAGTCAGTAAAAGATACAAGTTATAGGATAAGTATACAAGACTCCCTATAATTGCCAGTGAATTTTATGAAACCATTATGGCATAGGATTTCAGGAACACATGCAGTCACACCAGGTGGGATCGCTTTGTGGTAGTAAGGGTATAACTGGTAAGGAGCATCCTATGGCTTGCTCTGGTGACCTGTGGTTCACTAGTACATCAGCCCTGATCCTTTCTACCAAGAAAGCACGCATGCAAATAACCCTTTGTTGAAGTCTCCTTCTCAAGCCAGGTTGCCATATGCAGTTTTAATACTTTTATCTCCTGAGCTTCCCTAAGCCCCTGCTGTAAATGCCTCTTAAGGCTGCTGTAGCCTGTGTCCGCCTCTCTGGGGCTGTGTTTCAGCATCCAAGTGCTGCATTGCCGTGTTCCAGGGGAGACAGAGTTCAGTGGGCACTAATGCCTTGGTTGTGAAGACACCACCCACCCCCCTTACTATGACCCTACAGATTAGTTCATACCTACCTGTGGCTGTCTGTTCTGTCCTGAGCCACATTGCCAGAGCCATTGCTTCAGGGTTTATTGCATGGCTTTTTGGAATAACTACATATTGAAGCACTATTAAAGTATTGAAATATGTAACAGCAGCACATCCAAGCCTTAGAACCATAAAGGAACTTGGATCACTTGAGGCTTATTCAGTTTTTTATTTTATGTGAGCATCACTTCAGAAGAAAATACTTCCTCAGTTTTCTTCAGAGCACTCTGTCCTCTTACTGGGCGCATGCCTTGCTTTAATTAATCTTAGGCATATTGTTCTGTTCATCCCAAGTGCTCCAGCCTGCTTCCAGAGCAGCCCCAGGCATGAGTCCGTGTCCTAAAGATTTTCACAAGCTTCGTGATGACTGTGCTTCTTGATTTGGGGACAACCATTTCTCTTTAGTTTTTCCTACAATAAGATTCCAGGATATTTCTTAATCTGTCTCATACACTGTAACCAACCTTTTTGCCTTCTCTGTGTACTGCTAAAATTCACTTAGAGTACCTTTGATGCATTGAAAAGCTAGAAAATCCCACATATGTGTAGTCACGTATTCAGAAACATGAGAAACACATCCAGGAACCAAAAACTGAGGACTAACGGCCTCTGAGCAGTTGAAGTTGTTAGAAAATCCACATACTTTGCATATAAAACTATTCCTCAAACCCTCATTCGGAGCCTGCAGTGAGCAGAGGTATTCTGCAAAAGGTGTGAGTGGGGTTCCTACACACAGCTTCTATTTATAGAAAGCCAGGAAGAAGAAAGGTTTTCATAAAGTACAGACTGCCACTGTGGCTTTTCTGTATTTTGTCAGACTAACTCACTCAATTGAGTAGCCCCCAAAACTACCAATGTAGTTCATTTTAGGATAATAAAAAGCATGACTAACTTTAATAATAGTGTACATGGTAATGACCCTGACTCATTAAGATGGACTAAATTGTATTCAGAGGAGGATATACTTTTTAAGACTTCCATCAAAAAGATTTAAATTTTTAAAAATATTTGATACTTGAAGGGAAAACAAAGTTCATTTCTTGGTGAAGTACATTATGTACTTTGGGAATGAACTTGTAAGGAAACGTTAATATGCATTCCTGCTCTCTTATTTTTACTGAAGCATATTTAATGTGATTGGCTGACAGTGATGATAACTGATATTGGTATAAACTTTGCAGGCTTTTCTTTGTAGAAATTCTGTGGTAGATGGGGTAGGTTAACCAAAATGGTAAAGTGTTTTGGCCAAGATTACACAACCAGAAGTGGTGGCTGCTCTCCACCATCTCACAGTGCTGTAACCTGTAACAAATACAGACATACTTTGTTTTATTGCGCTTCACAAATATTGCGCTTTTTTGTTTTTTGTTTTTACCAACTGAAGGCAAGACCCTCCACCAACAAAATGATTAGGACTTGCTTTATGGCGACACTTGCTTTATTGCGTTATTTCTGAGGTGTGCTTGTATTACTAGTATACTGTTGGAACCCAAGTACCTTCTGGGTGGGGTCCTTCAGCAGGGGCCCTCTGACTGTTCCTTCAGCTGCAAAGTCTGCAGCTGCATGAGGAGTTTAAACTCCTGTGTACATCTCGTTGAGTCCTAGAGTTGGAATGACTTAATAGTCCCCACCTAAGGGTGTCATTGGTGTCTCCCCTGTTCTGAGGGAAGGAGGTTATTGCCATTCTCACACAGCAGGAGGAAACTCTTCCTGTGCCCTTCCAGATGTTGCCTTTTAAAAACGTTTTCCTGAAGGATAATATATAGGAAGAAAAGTATACATATCATAGTGTGTAGGTATGTGTACATGCTCAGTGAGTTTTTCGTAGTTGCTTTTCTTCTTTTTGTTAGAATTTTGCCCCATTGCCATCATGTACTTTAAAGTTTACCATCCCCTGCACCTGTGATAATATTTCTGTAATAATAAATTTTTTTTGTGGTTTACTCACAATTCCATGATCAGTTTCAAGTCTGGGTAGGCATTTTCCAAGACGTGCCCATCTAACCCGTAGCCTAACGTAGACCCGTTCAGATATCCATGGAACTGCGGAAGAAAGTGCTCTCTCGCTAGTTGTGAACATAAAACACAGTCTAACCTGTTCACTTGTAAGAGTTTTAACAACAGATTTCACCAGTAGTTTCTTGATTTCATTTCGTTCAGTATTTAGACATGTGTCAGCAACTTTTCACCACTTGGTCCTAAAATCTCCCTGAGTCAGGAACAGAGAAACTAAAATGGAGACCTGCTTTTGGTGCTTTGTGCTTTATGTTCATTATTTAATATCTCACAACAATCCTTTGGAATACTGATATTCAACTGCAACTTACCGATGAAGAAGCCAAGTTCAGAAAGGCTCATTTGCCTCAGATTCTGTAAATAGTAAATGTCAGAGTGAGAAGTAGAATGTAGGTTTTTTAGATTCCATAATCTTGTGCTCTTTCTAATAAAACCCTACTGCATCAGAGGCCAGAGGAGGATGGGGAAGTAGGAGGCTGGCGTAGGTTGGCTAGGGTAAGCCTTTCTATAAGGCACCTCATGGCTGGGAGATAATGTCACAGATTGAAGAAAAGAATCGTCTTGGAGATGTTATCAAACATCTGTTCAGCACATTTATTAAGCTGCCCTCGGTGCTCTGCCATGTCACATAAGGAGTCAGATACTAGGCTCCTGAAGAAATGTTATCCAGAGAGAGAGAGATTATACAAAACTCCAGAGAATGGGGGCACTCCAGCTGCCTGGGCTTAGTAAGACCCAGACATCCAGAAACACGGAGCTGCTCTTGCAAACTCTTGGCTGCCTAGCCAGGAATTGCCTTTAGCCTGTTTTGAACCTTGTATGGGCCTTTCCTGCTGCCCCCACTGTCCAGGTTAAACTCTAAGAATTGTCCTGGATGACTTATAAAGTGTGAAAGGCTTCTTTAATGTAGAATGATTTCCTGTGGGTTATTATAAATGGTTATTGAAGGGCTAAGACAGGGCCACAGTTGGGGTTTGACTAAAGCCGTAATACCGTCTTGCATTGACAGAGCCCTCCAGCTTACAGTGTCATTTCACATCCGTTTTCTCATTTAGAGGTCAGGAGTCAGGCATGGCTTGTCATTCCATTTTTCAAAGTGTATGAAATGTAAAATTATTGATCTCAGTTCATCCATGCCCAGGAAAGGGGTAGAGGGTTCCTGCATTATTATTTACAGAATTAGAGAGTCTAGCCAATTGGTCATGCTGAGAAACCATATTAAGACTATAATTTTCAAAGTATTTCTACACAAGATTTGTAATGTAATGTGCCTGATTTTTTTTGTCAGTTTTGTGGACTTATAAAGCAATAATTACTTAACAGGAGTACCCAGATCTAAAACAAAAGTATATATTGACTAATGAGTTAATAATGTGACCAAAATTTAATTTTTGGAAAAAAGATTTATTTTCAATATTTCTTCTTTAGAAGATAAAAATTATTTGTGAGTGATCACTTAAAAAGTATGAAAGATGTTGTCACTAAAAATTGAGAGTAGAACAGCTTTATACTTAATTAGATAAAGATTCATTTATTGAAGCAAAAGTATATAGGCATTGAGAAGCAGTTTTGGCTACAGTGTTCACTCTCTTTACAACATGAGTAACATCTGGTGAATTTCAAAATGTAAACGTGGTTCTTTGGAGAATGACCATTCTAATTCCTTCTTTCTCTTTGTCTGTCTAGTGAGAACTCAACAGAGGCAATAGCAGTAGATTCTAACAATCAGTCGAAGTCCCCCCTGGAGAAGTTTATGGTCAAATTGTGCACTCATCATCAGAAGCAGTTCATTCGTGTTCTGAACGATCTGTACACCGAATCTCAGCCAGACCCTGAGGACCTGCAACCTTCTGCTTCTGGAACAATGGATGCACCCACTTGCAGTGCTGGCTGTGCCCAGCTAACCATCAGACATAAGGAAAATGATGTTCTGTGTCTCGATATGAAGTCTCCGCATTCTGCAGATTTGATAGACTCATCAGGCTCTCACAGTCCTCTATCCTTGGCAGAAAAGACCCTGAAGGAGCCTCCTCCCGAGACGAACTCTGTAGATGGAAGAGAGAATGCCTTGACTAATGTACAGAAAGATTCCTCTGAACTTCCAACCACTAAACCTAATTCTGGGAGTTCAACAGATAGTTCCACTCTGGGATACCTTAGTACATCTAATTCTTCCCCGTACAACCTCCACCACACCTCTAAGAGCATGGAGGGGCAGACCACTGGACAGGAGCAGGACCCAAATGTGAAAGTATGTGAGGATGGTAAAGACCATACGCAGAGTTCAGCTTTAGTAGAAAGTCTGCTGGCAGGAAAATCGACAACTGAGACCAGTGAGGAGAACAGCGCCTGTATTGTTTCTCAAAGACATTCATTCAGAGCTTTATCCGAAGAGGCTTGGGACTCGGGGTTTATAGGGAATATATCTAGAACTGCTGACAAAGAGAATACTTTACAGTGTAGCTCCAGAATGCCTTTGCGCCAGGATTTAGAGGCAAGTGAACAAGATTCAAGGCCAAAGCAAGAGAACCATCTTCACTCACTAGGAAGAAATAAGGTGGGCTACCATTTGCATCCCAGCGACAAGGGCCAGTATGATCATTCCAAAGATGGTTGGTTAGCCCCCAGCCCCATGCCGGCTGTGCACAAAGCATCCAATGGACACTCTCGAACCAAGATGCTATCAGCTTCCATCAAAACAGCTCGGAAGAGTAAAAGGGCATCAGGGCTGAGGATAAATGATTATGATAACCAGTGTGATGTCGTTTATATCAGTCAGCCAATAACAGAATGCCACTTTGAGAATCAGAGGTCAATGTTGTCTTCTCGGAAAACAGCCAGAAAAAGTACTCGAGGATACTTTTTCAATGGCGATTGTTGTGAGCTGCCGACTGTTCGCACACTGGCCAGAAACTTACACTCCCAAGAAAAACCAAGCTGCTCAACACTGGCATCAGAGGCCGTGGTCACTCCCAAACAGACCCTCTTCATTTCAGCCCCGAGACCTACGGTGGATGTGCAGCTCCCCAGAGAGGACAACGCTGAAGAACCTAGTGAAGAAATAACCTCCCCCAAGGAAGGAGACAGCGATGCTTCCTCTGAGAAGAAATCTCAAGAGCCTGAGGTTTGCCCCACAGCGAACCAACCCAATCCAACCAGCTCCCCAGGGTCAGAGGAAACAACAGCGTCCGGCCTGGCATTGCCTCTCCCAGCTCACCTTCCAGAAGAGGACATGCCCGAAGGCAGCTCCATGGTCGCAGCTCCCACAGCAAGTGGGATAGCTTCCCCTGAACAAGACCAATGCCCAGCTGAACTGCCTGATGCAAAGGGGACGAGTGAACCTGAAGACTGTCCCCTGGTTCCCTCTACTGAGAGCTTTTCTGAGGGAGACAGAGAAGATGTGTCTGGGCCTAGTTCTTCTCCTAAAACAGTCAGAAGGGCAGAAAGTCCTCTGTGCTCAGAAAATCAAAGTGCCCCTGTGAGCTTGGAGCCTCCCGCAAGCCTGGGAAAGACTGAGGATGAACAGAGCATCAGTACTGAGGCCGAGACTGAAGATGCCCAGGAGCTGGATTCTGACCTGCTCTTGAAGGAAAGCAGCACTTTGACTAAGAAAAACCCCAGTGACATTGAGGAAAGTAAGGCAGCAAGTAGTACAGGAAAATTAGAGGAAGAAGGTGATGATAGAAAACATCCTTCAGAAAAAGATATGTGTGAACAAACAATCGACTCACCTGAAGAGAACTCGGACAAGAAGAAAAAGGGTAAAAAATGTCCTGAGGCCTCAGATAGGTGCCTAAGAAGTCAGCTTTCAGATTCTTCCTCTGCTGACAAGGACCTAAGAAATCAAAGTTCAGATTCGTCCTCTGCTTGCCCTGAGGTCAAGGTTTCTAAAAATCCTGGTGCAGAATGTTCTGAAAAAGAAGAATGCCCTGGTGGAACAACACCTGAGGACTTTCTGACCGAGGGTCTCCACCCAAAAGCTCTGGAGGACACCAAAAACCCATATGTCAATGAAAATCCCTCTGAGAAGGATGCTGAGCAGGAGGGCGGAGAAGGTGGGATCATCACTAGGCAGACTTTTAAGAACATGCTGGCAAAAGAGGCCGAAAAAGAGGAAGAAGATATTTTCTCCAACAGTGATCCTGTTCCCACAGTTGGCCAGCCCCTGCCTGGAGAGAGACTGGAAATCTATGTCCAGTCTAAGTTAGGTGAGGAAAGTGCCCGTGACATCTTAGAAAGTGTTCCATGTCCTTTCCCAGAACAACCAGAAGAGAAGCCAGCACCTGGTCCTGCACAAGACGTGGAGGAGGTTGTCAGTGAGATGGACAGTGCGGACGCCCAGCATAAAGGCGATGATCACGATGAGCCGTCCATCGTGCTCGCGTTGTCAAGCAGCGGAAGTGATGATGATGCTGGGCCCTCAAAATGGGAACCAAGGCTCACGAGGCAGACGTCTTCGAACTACAACTTAAGACATGCTCATTCTCTGGACTCCTTGGATCCCACAAAGGTGACTTCAGAAAAGGAAGCAGCACAAGAAAACCCAATACGCAAGGACAAGGAAGCGTCAGAGAGTGGAGATCCCATCGACGACGAGGACGATGGGGAAGCAGTGGTCGGCGACCAGACCAGGTTTATGGAATGGTGCGCCGAGGAGGAAAACCAAGAGCTCATCGCCAACTTCAATGCCCAGTACATGAAAGTTCACAAAGGCTGGGTCCAGCTGGAGAAAGAAGGCCAGCCAGCACCACGAGCAAGGAACAGGTCCGATAAGCTGAAGGAGATCTGGAAAAGCAGGAAAAGGTCACGGAAATGCAAGGGCCCATTGGAAGCTCAAAGGTTTTCTCCTGTTCAGCTGCTGTTTATGACAAACTTCAAGTTATCTAATGTTTGTAAATGGTTCTTAGAGACGACTGAAACCCGCTCTCTGGTCATCGTGAAGAAGCTCAACACCCGTCTTCCAGGAGACACGCCTCCTGTCAAGCATCCTCTTCAGAAGGACTCGCCTTCTAGTCTGTACCCCAGTTCACTGCAGGCTGAACGCTTGAAAAAACACTTGAAGAAATTTCCCGGAGCTACTCCTGCGAAAAACAACTGGAAAATGCAGAAGCTCTGGGCCAAATTTCGCGAGAATCCTGACCAAGTGGAGCCAGAGAATGGCAGTGACGTCCACTGTGGCCCCAGTTCTGAAGACAGAGCAGAGGAAGTGAAGGAAGGTAGAAATAGCCATCCTTCTGCAAGCTCACCTACTCCAGCCAGTACCCGGATCCTTAGAAAGTATTCCAATATCCGAGGGAAGCTCAGAGCTCAGCAGCGCTTGATCAAGAACGAGAAAAAGGAGAGCCCGTCTGGCGCGGCTGCGGACGGGAAACAGAGCTGTAAAAGCGTGTGCATCCACCCTCTGCTGTCCCCCAGGCATGCCCTGCAAGTGGATGCCAACGGCTTTCCCATTAAACCCAAGAGTGCCGACGGAACCAAGGGCAGGAAAGGGAGGCAGGTGTGTGAAATCTCGCCGAAAGCAGAAGTTCAGAACAAACGCAAGAGGACCGAAGGAGGCAGCACTCAGGACAGGAAGGACAAGGGAGCGGTGCTGAAAGCCGGCAGAGAGAAACACGCCGAGGGAGCCACCAGAACCCCTGCGGCCAAGAAGCCAGCTGCCCGGGACAGAGTCAGCCAACTGCCCAGAAAGACGTCTTTGAAAGAAAATAAAGCGAAGATCTCCAAAAAGCCCTCTGGGAAGAGCTGCCCTCCCTTCAGGAAAGAAAAAGAGAACACAAACAAGAGACCCGCCCAGTCCCACGCCTCGGAGACAGCGACGAAACCTGCAAAGCAGAAAGGGGCGAGCGAGTCCGCTTCACGGCCACAGAAAGCCGCCAGCAGAAAGCAGAACGGTGGGAAGGCTGGCGCCAGGCCCTTGACGAAAACCCCGGAGAACAGCGCAGCCCAGAGAAAGAGAAAGCTGAAGGCAAAGCTGGACTCTTCCCACAACAAACGGCGGCGGCTGGATGCGAAGTGATCCGAGGGGCGGCAGCCAAGAGTGAAACTGTTCTACAGAAGGAACCCTTTATTTTGCATTAACTGAATCCGCTTTTATAAGCTTATCAAGCCTTTCAAACCTACAGTTCATGGAGAACACCACAGTTTAAGATGCCAGAAAATGCATCTCGGATGGAGAAGGAAGCTTGCAGTCTTCTCCGAGGCTGAGTAAGGGAAGTTATATATTATATTCTGGTGGTTCCTTGGGTTTTAAACTTGGAACCAAGCAGTTGTAGTTTTTAAGAGTACAGTGCCTTATTTATCCCTTTTGTGTTTAAAATTTACAAAAGCTAAAAAGCTGATCTATGTGATAAAGGCTTGTATTTTATACTTGATGCACAAGCACTTGTACTGTAGCCGAGAAGACCACCGTCATGCACATAAAGTAGCTTTCCAGCAGCTCCCTGCAATCCGTGTGTGAGCAGACGCTCCTCTGCAACCCCAGCAGCGAACTTCCCTCTCTGTCTGGTTTGTCTGTTTAAATGATATTTGAAAGCTAAACCAAATCATTTTTATGGTATGTGGAGAATGCAGAGGGCATTTATAATTGTTGTAAAAGATTAATATTTCTGTTACCCCTTTTTTAAAAATCATATTCATTGTAGGTCACTCCTACCTTTGATCTTTTGTCATGTGAGGAGGAAAAAATGGATTCTAAATTATGTGCCCATGAGACAAAAGGTGTGTTACCAGGTGTTGATTTTGGTGTATGACCTCTAAAATTACTCGCAATACTTGTCCTTATCATCATTTTCATTTTGGGCCTTGAGCTTGCTAGCACTCTGACAAAGTTTCCACCCCCACCCCCCCACCCCCCACCCCTGCTTATAGCTGTAATTTGCGATTAGGATGAGAGTGACTATGCTAATTTTCTTTTTTACCCTGAGTACTTCCATATCCAAAAAGAGCCAAAATGTTATTTCCAATAATAGAAAAGTTTAAGAGTGTGTGTGTGCATGTGCATTTGGATACATTTGCCTCTGGCTATTGGCCACAAATGTCTCCTAACCCCAGTTGCACAGTAAATTCTTTCTTCCCCATGCTCTGTGCTAGGGGATTTGTGAAGTGGGTGCCAAGGCTTTCTGTGAACATCCTGCAAACAATTCTGGCATCGGGCTCAGAAAGCCCAAAAGAGCACAGAGTTATGTAAAGGCCACAGCAGACTTGCAATTGGAGGAAGCAGCTCCAGTATCTTAGAGTGGCCCCACACGGCCTGCACCCCGAGCTGATGTTCATGTGAAAGTACAAGTTTAGAATGGGGTCTATTCTTATTGGTTAGCATCGTGCTCATAGTTCATGCTTGTAGTATCACTCCTGCCTTTGCCATGTCAGGCTCAAAAGTGAGAGCTGCAGTATTTGTGATTGATAATGTTTGCCTTCCCCGGGTGAAGCCCCAGATGGGTGCATTGGCTTTGCCTTGGTGCCTATAACATTGCTTCATTATAACACCGTGTGTACTCAACATTTCCATTGGGCCATTCTGCAAAAAGGCTTTGTTATTAAAGCCTCAACCAGTTTCTCAAACATGCTCTGTCACCAACACGGGCTTCAAAGGACAGCTGCTGCTCTGTCCTTTCTATTAAAAATGGTTCCATTTAGGTTGTTTCAGACCAGTTTAGAGAAACCCAGATGGGCTTTTTTATGCTTTAGTTTGTTTAGGTCATGATAAAACAGGCCTTCTATCCAGTCTGTAAAAGGCTTGTTGTATATGTACAATGAAAACTTCTGACGATTGGATAGGCCTGGAAAAAAGCATTTGATTCACGGGAAATTGAGAGTTATATTGAATTTCATAGATAGTGGAGCCTATCTTCAGGAAGCCGTGATTTTTCCCCCTAATGGATCCTCTATCCCATAAGTCTCAGTTTTTTTTATATCTTTGACTCTGGCCAATGAAGAGCTACCTATGTTAATGAAACTGCTGAGTGTGTATGTTGGCAGCGCTTTCTCAGCATTAAGTTGCACAAAAGCATTAATATGTTTTGAGTAAGTTCGTTTAATCTTTAAAAAGTGGTTTTTAAGTTTTAAAAAAATCTTTATGTAGAGTCGTCACTGGATAATGTTTTTGTGGTGACTTAGAGCTGAGGTTTGCCGATGTCAGGTGTGTGGATTCCTGTACATACGTTCAAGGTGCCCCCTTAGCTGCACAGAGACGACCTTGGAAGGTGCTTGCATTATGTTAGAGAGAGGTGTGAGGCAGCAGGTGGGCGGAACTGTTCCAGTTCCAGATTTATAATTCATTCCATGAGTTTTCTACGTTCTTTTTCTTTTGTAAAAGTTCACTTCTCTCCCATTCTAAAAAGCATTTGAGAAAAGTTATCAATGTGTGTGTATATGTATTTATTTATACACTTAATGCAGTGGATCATCTTTCAAATCAACTTACACTATAGTAGTGACTACACTTAAATAGTCTGAGATTCTGCGTAATTATGAGATTAAAAGTTTAGAATTATTTTTGTATTTGTTGAATGTTGTTTTTGCTGATTCAGATAATTTTGCTAAGAAAGAAAGAAACAAACAAACAAACAAACAAACTCGAGGGCTGTCTCCGAAAGGCCTTTTCGCTTAAAGCCGATGCCGTCCCCCAGATACCTGCAAGCCCCGGCTTTGATATTAACGCGTCTCCCCTTGCTCCTCCTCTCTTGCAAAGACCTTCTTCTCACAGCCATCGCCACAGTGTGGCTGCCACCAGATGCAGTCAGTCTGTCCCACATTCTGGATTCCAAATCAGAAGGAAATTCTGCTTCTGGGTCTGTGCTCAGTGAAGTGATTGTCCTAATGGAGCTCAAGTAGATGCCCAGAGACATAGTATTTCTTAGCTTTTGGGGGAGCTGGGAGATGCCTGGAAGCATCACTGAAGCTCCACCCAGAGCTGGGTCCTCTTCTGCAGACACATCTTCCTTCCGGGAGGCTCCCTGGGCCTGGGAGGTCGCCCCTGGCACTGCCTCAGGCATGTAGCGCAGCGGGAGGGCGGGCTCCTTGGTTCTCTTGAGGTTTCCTACATAGGAATGTTATCAGCGTCTGTTCATCTGCAGTTGCTGGCCCCTTGGATCCCTTAGGTAGCCAGTTATGTTGTGTTTGTATCTCATTAAAGACTTCTCCATGGGCCTTACCTTAAAGAAATAATCTTGAGCTGAGGCTTCCATTGCTGCTGAGGTGGTATATAGAGAGAGAGGCGCAGGTACTTCTCATGAATCCTCTACACATCACACACTCGGCCCGTGAATCTCTCCCTGTTCAGACAGGTCATCAGAAAAACCCTTCCCGACAGTTACTTTGAATGGAAGTTGAGTCTGTCCTGCCTTGTGCTGGATTCTGTGGTGAGGGTGGAAGTTGTCGCAGCATTCCTGTTGATGAGTGGAGCTAAGAGCCTGGTAGGAAAGGACTGCTGTGTGATGCAGGCTGGCGAGGCTCTGGTGTCACCATCCACAAGCTGGTGTCATCATCCCTGGGACTGGGCTGGCATTTCCCAAGATGCTGGCCCAGGAGCCACACCCAGTGCTTTTGGTTTGAAGGCTGTCTGTTGGCTTAGGAACAGTTTATCAAGTCTGCAGAATGTGGGCTGGTTCCTCTTTTGTAAATAAAAGTTTATTGGAACAAGGCTGCGCCCATTTGTGCCTGGGTTGTCTGCAGCTGCATTCCAGCAGAGTTGAGCTGCAACAGAGACCATGTGGCCTGCCCAGCCTACAATATTTACTGTCTGGACCTTTAAGAAAAAGTTTGCCAGTCTTGCTTGAGAAAATAATCCTTTTTCAGGAGCAACCCTCCCTGATGTATCGTCTCCTTTCTTCTGCCTCTTTCCCTCTCTGTCGTCTTCTTGTCTGCTCCTCCTTATCTTACCTCAACTTTATTCTTCCTTTACATTTTTTAATTTCTTCTCTCAACAAAAGAGATAGGTTACTTCATTGCTTTAGCACATTGAATACCATCTCCTGAAACTTGAGCTACCCTAGCCTCCTGTCTTTCTTCTTAGAATCACCCATCACAGTAACCAAAACGAGACGGCCTATAGAGTCAGCCTGTGAGCAAACAGGAATTCTAGAATCATGAGGCCTGGGCCTCTCATTTCACTTCTTTTTCCCCCCAGTCCTCATCCCAGGATGTCCTTTCCATCGATCCTTAGAGAGAAAGTGGAAGCCAGGGAGGAGGCAGTCAGATAGAGAAACATCGATCTCACATCAACTGATTGCCTCCCACACACACAACCTGAGCCAGGGACCAAAACTGCAATTGAGGTATGGGCCCTTGACCAAGACTCGAACCTGCAACCCTTGGGTCTTGTGGGCTGATGATCTAACCACTTAGGTAAACTGGCCAGGGTTCATTTCATTATCATAGACCTGACGCCAGCCTCACTTCTTATTTATTTTTAAAGCAAGTCAAGATTTTATTTCTTTCCAAATGCGTTGAGACTGCATTGGTTGGCTGTTCAGTTTTCTGAACCTCACATTCATATGGGAAAAGTCTTCACAGAGGGGAAGCAAAGTCTAATCACAAACCCGAAGCGTTGTTGATTATGGGATATTTTGGGCCAGCTTCTAGGAAAATGAAACTATTGGCATTGTGTTTTTTCCCCAGTCCCAAACTCTTCTTTCAAAATAATTTTATTAAAGACAAGCCAACAAATAAAAAATGTAAGTGTGAAATCATGTTTATTATGTACATCACATCGGCAAGGCAGTACTCACCTCCCAGGGGTTAGTATTCCCTGCGCATGTCGTCGGGGGCGGGAAATAAAAAAGATTTGTATTTAAAACAGCAGATTGGGAAGCCTTTGAGACAGCTCTTAATATAATTCATCCCTTGAGCCCGGCTAGGCTCAGTGGTTGAGCATCAACTATGAACCAGGAAGTCATGGTTAGATCCCTGATCCTGGCACATGCCCAGGTTGTGGGCTCAGTCCCCACGCGGGGCGTTGCGAGAGGCAGCTGATGAATGGATCTTTCTCATCATTGATGTTTCTGTCTCCCTCTTCCTCTCTGAAATCAATAAAAATATATTTAAAATGCATATATAATTCTTCCCTTGAAACATCAAAACATACTACTATGTTCTACAGTAGATGGGTTGGAAAACTTTGACTCTTTAAAAATAATAAGTCATACTCAGGTCGAAACCTAGAACTCTGATGCTACTTCAGGCTCAAAGCTTTTTCAGACTGTGCTGGGGACTGGGAACCACCGTGGGCACTTGGCAGAGGGTGTCCTTCCTCACTCATGCTTTTGTCCTTGGAACTGAGCTGAAGTTGGTCTGATCCATCACCATCCCTCTGTCTGCTCTTCCTTTTCTCAGTGCTAGTGGTTGATGCGCTGAATTTCAGAGCCACCCGTTGCTCCATCCTTCAGTTCTGTTCGTTCCCTGAGTACAGTAACACAGAGGCTCTCTTGCCTCTCAGGGACCATTCCATTGAACACAGGAACTCAGTAGGCGAGCCATGTGAAGTGTGGGCTTCCCATTAAAAGAAACAACTACACACTCATGATTGTATATGCCAGAGATTGGAGGAGTGCATTTTGCTTTTTTTTAAAAATGGTTATTTAAAAAATATATTAATGCCCTAGCCAGTTTGGCTCAGTGGATAGAGTGTTGGCCTGCAGACTGAAGGGTCCCGGGTTTGGTTCTGGGCAAGGGCACATACTTTGGTTGCAGGCTTCTCCCCGGCCTGGGCCCTGGTTGGGGCGCATTCAGGAGGCAACCAATCAATGTGTTTCTGTCACATGGATATTTCCCTGTCTTTCCCTCTCTCTTCCACTCAAAAAAATCAATGGAAAAATATCCTCAGGTGAGGATTAACCAGAAAACAACAACAAGACATATATATTCATACACACACACACACACACACCGTATTTTCCGGTGCATAAGACGACTGGGCATATAAGACAACCCCCAACTTCTGAGAAGATTTTTCTGGGTTAAAAAGTCCGGACGGAGACCGTATGCAGCACAAAAAGGAGCCGACCGGAGACACTTGCGGTCTCCGTCCGGCTCCATTGACGACCCCCGACTTTTGAGAAAATTTTCCTGTGTTAAAAAGTTGTCTTATATGCCAGAAAATATGGTAATACAATATATATTAATACAATATACATTAATTCTATATATATATTAATAATAGAGACCATATGGGCCCCTACAGCCTAAATTTAAAATATTTACTACCTAGCCCTTTACAGGAAAGGTTTTATGACCTTTGCAACATGTCACTCAGGATCAAGTTGAGTGGCCAGTTAGGTACACGCTTATTTTTTTCATGTAGCCCAGCCTGCAACATCTCTTTCCTTTCGGATTTTAGGGTATCCTGTGAGTTCCTCTTCGCACATGGCTGCTGTTTCCCATTATCCCCGAGTGATGATTGTGTGTTAAAGAACAAGAAGCCCTGGCCCACGTGGTTCAGTAGGCTGGGCACCAAAAGGTTGCCGGTCCGATTTCCAGTCAGAGCACCTTTCTGGGTTGTGGCTTCATCCCCACTAGGGGGTGTGTAGGAGGCAGCCGATCACTATTCCTTTCTCATGTTGGTGTTTCTCATTCTCCCTCTCCCTTCTCTCTAAAAGTCAATTTAAAAAAAATTCTTTTTAAGAACAAAAAAACACCCCCACTTTGGTTGATTGACTATCTGCGGGATTGTAGACACACAGCCTTATCTACAAGGATGCGTCGTTGAAGTACGACGTCTTAAACTGAAAGCACCCCGGTCTTTGTCATGGGTGAGTCGCGCGAAGTGGACTCTGGAGAAACGTTTCTCTGTGGCAGGGCTCAACACAAAGGGGTTCCCAGTGAACCTAAAGCGAGGATGGTGCCTCCCCAGCAAGCACAGGGCATGTCCCTTCTGCCCCGTGGAGCCCTCTTCCTGTGCAGTACACTCGCACGCTTCTCGCTCCCCAAGCTTGGGTCATTATGCACATGAATGCATGGTCTTTGCTGCTTGGAATCTTGAACCCAGACCACCATCCCCAGCTCTTAACAATACCAGCATGTCAGCAGCTTCAGACGGAAGTGCAGGGCCCACTGGGCCAGCGAAGCTGACCCAGGCAGGCCTGACTCACCTCATCACGACGAGCCGCCTGTGGCACCTTTGTCTCTTCCCTCTCCTGCTTCTGCCACCAGCCCCCTGCCACGAGGTGGCTTCTCCAGGAAGTCTCCCATTTCTGGGCGCTTCACTGAGCCTTTAGAGGTCATATTAGGAGCATTTTTCCTTTCATAACTTTATTTTTCTTCTAATATTTAGCCATTGGGGCCCAGATGCTATTAAAATTGTCAACTTTTCCACCCCATTGTTTTCTATCATCTACACCTCATGTCTTGTAGCTAAAGCTGTAGTGGTTGGGAGCTAGTTTGTGGAAGAGATGCTAAGCAGACAATTTGCATAATTTTGAATATTTTTGCCACAGGTTGAAGTTAGTTTTAGAGCCACTATAGCTTAAGGTTATTCGTTTCACCAGTGGGTTCTGCATTCTTAATACTAGATCTAGGAGACTGTGGTAGTGTTGCAAATGCATCTATAGCACCTATTTATACACACCACTGTGGAATTTATTTCACTGTGTAAGTAGTGATATTTTCCTGTTCAAATGTTTCTATAGAAAGTATTTATTTTAGCAAAAAAGTTTAACAAAAGGGCTTTCCAAAAAAGTGTTCTTTCTAGTCACCTGTCCTTCCCAGCTTCCATGCTCAGCCATTGAACCCCCAAACAACACAGCGAAGGCAGAAAGGTTGGAACCCTCCCTGTTTGGGGGCAGATGCAACATGGGTTGGGAACCCTGCGTGCATCCCCACTGTCACTCTATCCCTGAACAGAGTGGGTTTCCACCATCGGCCTGGCTGCGCCGGGTGTGGCGTCAGGGCTAGCCTCAAACAGCCCCCTTTTTGCAGACATGGTTGGTACGTTCACTTTAGCAGCCTGTGCAGGGACATGAGCCTTAGTTGTAACCCCAAGGAAATCCATACCCATACCCTATGGGATATGGAGAACCACTTGTTGCCTAAAGAAAGCGTGAAGCTGCATTTCAGTCTCTCTCGTGTTTGTGAAAGACACCTGTCCCCACCCCCTGAACCATGGGAGATCAGCATGTTTTCTTTCACCTCTTGACAGTACTCATGAGCAATTTGGCTTTCCCCTTTTCTCCCCACTCCCTCTCTTCTCCCCCTCCCCGTCTCAGCAAGCATCTGTGATGTGGGCCCGCCCCGCCTGTGGTTACAGGACACAACCATCTGTTGTAAGATGTGTGCAACTTTACTTCTCAGGAGTCCCGGTCTGCAATTCAGAGCACCCGTAGACATGACGGAACCGATGCTTCTGGTCATTTCCTCTTCCCTGGGCCCCGTTCCTGGACCCTTCTGCTGAGTCATGAGTCTCATTCTGTTGGATTGAGGACGGCAGCTCGGGACTGGACCCCAGGGGATTTTGTCATCCATTTGAATCAGATCTTTCTTATTTACGGCTTCCCTTTGTCTTTTCCAAACAAATGAGGAGGACACTTGAACAGTAATGCTGGAGAATGTTTGTTTTTTCTATGATACTATTTGTAAGAAAATCTGATTTTAAGATGAAATGTGAATGGGTAACTAGGTGCCAGGGAATTTAGTACTGAACTAGACAGTCAAAACTTTTTTTATCTTTTGCAGGAAGAAATAAATTTTTGCTTGCATTTCCATGTTCACAGGAAGTGATGTTGTAAATAGTTTTTAAAAAATATTTATTACGTGTGCTGTATACAGATTCATGTTTGGAGTGATGTTGGTTTGCATGTAGTATTGTAGAAGAATATATTTTGAGCAGTGGACTTCCTTTCATAACACAGTTCACACATGGAGAAAGAACAAAAAAACCAGCAGGTTGAGAGCTGTTTGGGGCATTTGATCTGTAATGTTACATCAAATCCAAGCTTTAACCGCCCCCTTTTCTCATCTGGTTATGTCATATATTATATTGTGTGTATGTGTGATAAACTGGTCAGTGGTCAGTCCCAGATCTGCAGAGCAGATTTCCAGGTGTTCTTTCTGATGTGTTGCCTCTAAGCAATAAGATTCTAGGTAATAACATTTATCCCGGGCTCTGCATGGGCCCTTGTCTCAGAGGATAGGGTGGGGGTAGAACAGCTCTTGCTAAGACCTCTTGCCTTGGCCTGAGAGGTTGCTGTACTTGAAATATTTGCTTCTGTTTGTCTGCACACCCCTTCCAGTCACAGAACTCTAGGGATGGATGAGATATCTGCCAGCACCCGACATCAAAAACTGGGCATCGAGATGGAAAAAGTGTCCATTTTCCCTGAATTTGTAAGGGTTTCCAGCATCTAGTTGAGGCAAAGCTCATTTGGCTATAAAGTAAATGTAAGAACCATTTACGTTAGAAATTTAAATGGCCGATTTGAAGTCCTTTAACTATATCTGACCTACGTGGGGAAGCTGGCCCGGTTTCTGAAACCCTCCTCTGTGTCTGGGTTTGGAATGTCTGGAGCCCCCTTCTGTCTGGGGTTAAACCTTTTCGGTGAGTGCAGAGGGCAGCCGCTCCTCCAGGTCTCCTGGCGTGTCCAGTTCCACAGGTGTCTAAGCTATTAAGCAGCCTCTCCTTGTGACCGTCCTAAACTTTTACAAAAAATACCCCACACCCAAATAACCATGAATAGAATAATGTAGTTTTGTAGGCTTTTGGAATATGTCTTTTGTATTTATGATGGTGTTTGGAATTTTTCACTAGTGTTTTATAGATTTGAAGTGGACGCGTTAGGATAAAACTTTCCGTTGCTGAGCCAAAAAGCAAGCAAGAGGAAAGAAACTGACCTATGTTGTATCATTGGGAAGGGACTACTTTATGTGGCGGGAGGGCTGGGAGGGGGCGTTGTAGATGACGTGAGAGTACAATAGAATTCTGGCCTGAGGTGCCCCAAGTCTTACTACTTTGTAATAAATAATCCCCTTTCTAGCCTCACTTAATCTCAATAGAAGCCTGCTGTTTACCCTCAGGGAACACGTAGTTTTCAAAATTGAGCTCCTCTAAGGTCATTGGCCCGTGCCTGTGTGCAGGCGTTAGTGGTCTTGATAAACTCATGGCATTATTCTCCCATATGCATCATGATATTAAGAAGTGCAACCCAGCATGTATGAAAAGCACAGCCCAGGGTCCTACGTCAGGCCAGAGTCAATGCCTTTGAGGGGCCGGAGGCCCATGCAATTTAACTGAAGCTCAGGTGCCGTGGTGGGTTTTATTCTTTTCAGGGCCCTTCGGATGAATCTAGGGCAAGGGCTGTGGATCCAGGGAGTTCTAAGATGAATCTCTACCGTTCCTTTAAAGGTCTTTCTGGCTCCTCCCCGTGTTGTCATTGCCAAGGTCAATCTTGTAGTTGTTCATATGTGCTCCTTTTTGCCGTCTTGTGGGTCTTAGCCAGTGATCCAGGTGCCCAGGGAGTCTCCGAGGGCCCCACCCCTTCCCAGTCCGAGTGTGTGCTCCTGACCTGTGTACTTGTGGTCTTTCCAAAAGCATCGAGATGAGGAATTCTGCAAAGGGTTGTCAGAGGGCCAGCGCGTCTCCCTTGGGCCTGGATGTCCGCTATGTTAGAGAGGGTAGGGAAATACTGTGTTGTTTATGGATGAAAATTCAATGTATGCTGTGAATTTGTTGGTTTGAAACATTGAAAATTTTTCATTAGACAATGTTTACATACCTCACCTGAAGAACCTTTGAGAGTGTATATATGAAATTTTAAAATATATTAAGTTGCTTTAAAACAATATGTATAGCTATAAAAGTTGGAGTTATTTTAACTTTGAATATGTACCAAGTCTCCTAAATATTGAAATCTTGTGAACTTTTTGTGCTTCTGTGTTTTCCTTTCCTATTAGACCATGTAGGAAACTGTGTTCTTGTTACTGGTGAAGGTCCTCACTGAAATCCACGCTTGGAAGGATTTCCTTTGTTGTTTCAGACTTTCTGTTTGGTTTGAGGGATGGGGGGTGGAGCAGGATGTGTGGGAGGGATGACTCTAACCTGGACATCTATTCCATGAGCTTTTTCTAGACGCTTATTTTATTGCAGCGTATTAAACTTCTTTGATATTAAAGCGTGTGTGTGTGTGTGTGTGTGTGTGTGTAGTCACTGAAGAGGTACCGATGCA
Organism: Murina feae; assembly: GCA_004026665.1. Lineage (NCBI taxonomy): Eukaryota > Metazoa > Chordata > Mammalia > Chiroptera > Vespertilionidae > Murina > Murina feae. The sequence continues at coordinate 50,750 of PVJC01000813.1, read as the reverse complement.
TAAGCCAAGCTGAGGAGCGGCCAAAAGAAGCCAAACAGCAACACTTCTGCTTCGACTCCCGTGTCCTCTTGGGCCTGAAGGGACACTGATGGCTGGATCTGTGGTCCTTGTGAGTGATGCCTCACTTCAAGCAAAAGAAAACATAGCAGGGGTGTCCTTGGGAATTCCCCTGGCGGAGTTGGGAAGGGGCCAGAGTTCAAAGGACATCCCCTGCCTGGCCAGTGTGGCTCAGTGGTTGAGCATTGACCCATGAACCAGGAGTTTCCCTTCCCAGCCAGGATACATGCCTGGGTTGTGGGCTCCATCCCCAGTAGGTGCTGCGCAGGAGGCAGCCGATCAAGGTGCTGCATCCTGAGGGGCAGGAGGCACTGGGCTTCCGCAGGCTCCTGACCTCGGGTAAGCAGCTTGCGATAAGGGGCTGATACAGCCTCCAGGGGGGCTGCCACAGTCTCTGTAGCCCGTGTTGGGGTGTGTCGCAAAGGCGGCAGGAAACCTTTCCATTTACTTGCCTCACGACCTGTTTCATTATATTCTTTCAAGTCTCCTTGAGATGGATCTGTTTGAGGAAGGACCCAGTGGGCCAGGGGTTCCTGTGGAATCAGCCATGGTTTCACTGACCGGTTCATCTGACCTTGGCCATGGACATACTCAACCACACCCAGTGGGAATATGCTGGCTGGCAGCTGCACCAACCCCTTCTCAGTTTACATTTGGAGAATTATCTTGTTCCAGATGAGAACTTCTCATTGTTAAAATAGACCTCTTTTCCTCCAGGACTCCTCCTGTGGTAGAAAAGCTAAACTGTGAGCCAAGAGGTGCACACTGGCTCGGGGGGTAGGAATAATAGAGATACATTATCACCACGCCCGAGACTTTGTCAGTTGCCTCCACCCCCAACCAAGCCCTGCAGTGTGCGTTCCCTGGGATGAGGATGTCCCTTTAAATTAAAAAAAAAAAAAAAAAAAGTTTTATTTATTTCAGAGAAAGGAATGGAAAGGGATAGAGAAACATCAATGATGAGAGAATCATTGATCGGCTGCCTCTTGCTGGGGATGGAGCCCACAACCTGGGCATGTGCCCTGACCAGGAATCGAACCATGAACCTCCTGGTTTGTGGGTCAACGCTCAACCACTGAGCCGCACCAGGCAGGCAGGGGCTGTCCTAACTCTGAAACTTGCCTCTTATTTTCCTTGAACTCCAAGGCTGCACACTGGTGCCCACAGATGTGTCTTGTTTTTAGCCCATTGCTTTTTGGTGGTTGCTTTTCTTAAGCTTTTGAAACTATGAGTGTTCACATAAAAATTGATTTATGGCTTCTCTTTTAAAAAAAGATCAGGAAGACTGGAAAATCAGTGCGTGGTAAGAAGCAGCTGGAGCTCAGTCGGTGGGGACATGCCCTTCAGGTCACCGCCCCCCACTGTCAGTTCCCACTCGCCCCTTTCCTTCTGCAGGGAAACCGTCTGTACCTGCTGCTTCCTCGGAAGTGGCCACGCCAGCAGAGGGCGTGGGCCCCCGTGACTCACTCAGGTAACGGGCTGCCTGCTCCAGACACGTGAGCTGATAAACCTGTTTTAACCCCTTTCCTCTCATGGACCTGCCAGCTTCATCACGATTCCTCCCAAACCCCCAGTGGTGAGAAAGGCGCTCCGTTACCGTCCCTGCTCACGTTTGAGGTCACTGTGCTGTTCGGGTGCGGCTTGTGTGACCAGCGCCACCACCCGGTCTCCTGGTGGGGCACCTGTCTATGTCCTGGCCTCAGAGGAGGGCCGGCTGCGTCCCCCCAGTGCCAGGGGCCTTGCCCCGCCTGGTTGCCAGGCTTCTCCTCCCTCGGATGCCGTCTTACAAAACTCCGGTGAGCAACTTGGAATGTAGTTGGAAATCGTCGCAGAATCATGGCAGCACTGTTTGCCTCCTTTCCCCACGGGTCCCTAGGAACTGCTGTCTTGGCAACAGGCAGGTCAACCTAACAAGGCAGCCGGGAAGCCACGCTGCTCTCCCATCGGTTGCTGGTTAAACATGGGTGTGGCTCTGTCCACACACTGACAACACCTGGGTGTGACCGGACCCCCGAAAGGGAATGAGGTGAGCAGCCTCCCGGATCTCGGTGTGTGTTCAGTGCCAGGCTCGCCGCCACACTGACGCCCCAGGAGCTGTGACCCAGCCGTCTCCCAAGCCACTCCCCCCCTCTTTCTGCAGGAGGGACAGACCTCCTCTGCCACTTCAGGAAAACCAGAGAGCTCCGAGGGCGGCTGGTGCACATGCGCTGCACCCGGGAGCCCTCGTGGCCTGTGGCTGGCGTGTGGGCACCCAGAAGCCCTGGAACCCAGGAGGCCGCCTGTGGACAGCGCCTCGACGCGTCCCCAAGTGGGAAGAAGAGATCAGCCAGACAGAACCTGAGGGAATCAATGTCATGTTCACATGGAAGACAACAGACAATATCCAACATGTTCTAAGACAGCACTTCTAGGCCGAGGGCAGGCGTGGCTCCCCCGCAGGCCTGCTCTAGACCAGTCTCTCTAGAAGAGCAACCCAGACGAGGCTACAGAAACCCCCACCGGACGTCACAGCCACAGACATCTGCAAATCAAACGAGACACTGGATGTTGACTTTAACATATAAAAATACTATAACAAAATGAAATACAAATATATATTAGAATCTGTTAAGTATTCTGTATAAAGAGATACTTTCGTGGTTAGGCTAACAGCAGGCAGAGAGAGACGAGCCCGGCCTTCTCCACCTCAGACTCGGGCTCCCCTGCTGCGTCTCTTCAGTGCGTGTGGAGTGGAAATAGCAATGGCGACGGCGATGTGAACAGAAGGTCTTCACCGAAGGGAAGGTGTGGAGATGACTTCGCAGACAGATGATTTCGCGGTAACCGCCGGGGCCTCGATGGTACCAGGCAAGACGCGTGGCGACCCAGGGCCTTCCCAACCGACAAGTGGGTGGCTAAGCTGAGGAAAACTTGGTCCTGGGGTGCATGGTTCTTGGCTCCTGGCTGCCTCGCCCTTGGGGTGGCTCCCAATCTTCCAGCTCCACCAAGGGTGAGTGTGGGGCAGGGCTGGGCATCGAGGAGGGGCCAGCGAGGCCAGCAGCAAGCTCACCCTCTGCCCTCCCCACCCCACGGCACTGGGCCTGCAGGGTGGTCGCCATCACCTGTCAGCAGAGAGGCCCCTGCAGTCAGGGCCCCTCGAGCCAAGGAAGCTGCTTCTTCAAGGCTCCAGGAAGGAATGGCGGTGGCAGGGGAAGGGCCGCTTCCCAGTGCTGGGGGTTGGGGAACACCTCTTCCATGGAAGGAACAGACTGGCTGTCCTGGAACGTTCCTGCCGTCCAGCCTGGTGCTGGCTCTCCTCCAGATCCCCCAGTGGCCGCCCAGAAACTCCGGGTGAGAGGGTTGCTCTGCAGCGAGGCCCACGCCGCTGTCCACAGGGGGCAGGGGCTCCGCGGCCTTGCTCAGAGCTACAAGAAAATAGAGCCCAGGCCAGGTGAGGCGCAGACTCAGCCACGCTGGCTCCTCCCCACTTGGGAGGGCCCTCTTCCCATTACAGGGGTCCCTAGACTCAAACTCGCTGGCTGGCCCGAGTCCCGTCCATGCCAGGCTCCCACGTCAGAGGACACAGACACCGCCACCCCCCCACACGGCCCCACCCCTGCCTTCTGTCTGCAGATGGAAGGAGCCAGGAAAAGGGTGTGCTCCCCTTGCCCACCGGATGCCCCAGGGGTACACTGTCCTGAGGAGACCTCTGGACCAGAGAGTGACCTGTCTTCCTTCCAACCAACTGGCTATTTAGGCTCTAAGATCATCTCTATGCTGTCGCTCTGCGGGGAAGAGAAGCATCCGCGGTCACAGTCCCCCCCGTCAGTGACTGCGAAGGAGTCCTTCCTGGCCGAAGCCTCTGGCGAGCAGCTCCAGCTGGGCCGTGTCCGCGACTGGCGCCCTTGCTCGGCTCCCTCTCCCCTGCATCCTGGTCACCGCTGTGATGCGCGGTGATTAGTTGGCAGGTGTCCGTGAGGGCGGAACCCAGCCCCAGTACCCAGCCCCGGCCAGGCACACAAATACTCGATGTAATTAATGAAAATGGATCTTCCAACTCCTGGGGCCTCCCTCCTGGAGCCACAGTGGGAGGGTCTCTGTTGCTTGAGTCGTCTGTCCCACCTGCCCATCCGAGAGCGGAGGAGACTGAGGCCCACGGGGGAGAAATCTGCCAGAGCGACAGAGCCAGCAGTTTCCTGATGCCTGGGCCGCTGTTCCCGCCTGGTCTGCAGCGTGAGGGGCTCTGGACCCCGTCTCCTCAGGAGGAGACCCTTTCCTGGCCAAGCAGCCTAGCCCGAGCCCCTACACCCTGCCTCCACCCCCACCCCCACCCCCCACCAGGGCTGGGTTCTGCTGTGGCTCACCAGCAGCAGGCTGCTGGCTGGGGAAGCCCAGGACCAGGGCCCCTTTGGTGGCTAGTGTCTGCAGGTGGCAATGTCTATTCTGCTGAAACCAAGAACACCCTGTCCTTTTTGGTGGGGCCCCCCACCCCATGAAGTTCCCCATGAGTACCCTCCTTGAAGCTACAATGATCATCCCATAACTTTAGGATTCAGAGATCTGGTGCTAAGACCAGCTTCCACCCCAGGCCTCGTTTCTGAGGTGCTCTGCCTGCCAATCAGCCCAGGGGCAAGGGTCAGTCCCTTCCTGCCAGCAGGAGGGGCCCTTCCCCTCCGCAGCCTGGCCTCCTGCCTGCCGACAAGCAGCAGAGCCAGGCTGGGAGTCCTTCAGGGTTCTCTGCGGGGGTACGGGGTTCTGGGGCCGGCATGGGCTGCAGACACGAGGGGCAGGCTGGTTTGGGGAGGGGCAGCGCCTTCTTCAGAGCCAGGCAGCAGGCGAGGAGGGAGTGACCATTCTGCACTTCTTGGCCTGACCTCACGCACATAATCATTCAACAGTATTTATTAAGCGCCTCTGTGTGCAAGGCACTTCCAGGAGGGCAGTCTGCAGCCCGGCCTCGCCCACCCACTCGGCCCCCAGCTGCTCGAGTTCCGCTTGAGAGAAGCTGCCTGGCCCCTGAGCAGTGGCCCCAGCCCACCCAGGAGGGTCCAGCCACCCAGGAGCCACCTGGCGACGGCCCGACCCCCGCCCAGGTCTCCTGGTGGCCAGGCTTCTGGCCGCTCCCCTCCCCGTGGGCACTGGGCGCTATGCGCAGAGGGCACAGCCACACTTGGTGGGCTTCTCCACCTCCTCAGCGAAGGAGGTGCCGTCGCTGCACTCGAAGGCCAACTTCCTCCGCTTCAGCCGCAGGCCCTGGCAGCAGCCTCGGCCCGGGCAGGAGCCCCGGCACTCCACCCAGGACAGCGGGCGCGTGGTCTGGCAGATGGCATAGCCCCTCTGGACCTGGTGAAAGTCCCGGACAGGGTCCCCCCGGCACGCGGACTCTGGATGGGACAGACACCAAGAGAAAGCCTCAGGGCACAACGAGGGCCAGCTCTGCCCCCTGGGAGGCAGGAGGAGGACGAGGAGGCGCGAGGGAGCTGGGGAGGTGGAGGACAGCATCCTTGGATGGTCCTCTAGCTCTCAGAGCCCACCTGGTCCCCAGCATCCTCCCTGCCCACCATGCACACGCACAGCTTCCTCCTGGGCCACCGTGAGCTCAGTGGGAAGGAGGGGCTTCCTAGCTGCCTGGGCCTCCAGCACAGATGCGGCTGCCAGGCTCCAGGGGCCCCTGGCTGCTGGAAGAGTGCAAGAGGCTGAGGCCTGGGAGGCAATCATGTTGGAGAAGGAATTTGTGCTGGGAGGGTGTGGCCTCGGGACCCTAAAGTGCCTGAGTTCTGGATTCCTCAGGACACCCCCTGCCCCCCGAAGCACCCTCCATTCCAGCAGAAGTGTCTTAGTCACGCAGACCAGGCCTGGGAAGGAGACCCCAACCCTCAGACTTTGGCTGCTCCCGGGGCCCAAGGTGATGGGGCCACGATGCAGAGATCTGGGCAGGAGCCGTTTCCATGATCTCGTTTGTAAGGAGAAATCCCAGTGAGAGGGGCACTTACCCCAGACACAGGGCTGCAGGAAAAGCCGGGCCAGGGAGAGATGGGGGCCCTGTGGGGGGGGGGGACTTGGAGCCCAGAGAGCAGGGTGTGGGGGGGGTACTAAAGCCCCATAGCAGCCTAAGGTGCAGGAAGGGACAGGGCACAGAGGGATTGCTGAGGTTGAGAGGAAGAAAAAACCAAGTTGCTAAAGCCAGTTGTGGGAAGGGACCCTGGAGAGGGACATCAGGAGGGGGGCCCCTGACCTTGCTCACATAGCTCGCCCGAAAAGCCAGGGTCACACACACAGTGTGCCCCCTTGGTGGCCGAGGCCTGGCAGTGGCCGTGCAGGCACTGCAGGCCCCCACACGGCTCTGCGGGTGCCCCGGCCTGGTTGCACAGGGCCCCCGAGTACCCCTCTTGGCACTGGCAGCTGTAGGACAGAGCATCAAGGGGCACGCACTTCCCATGGACACACCTGGAGGGACAGAGAAAAAAAACACTCTGAGGACAGGCAGAGCCCATGCAAGGCCCACCCACGGTACCCCACCCCCAGCCTCGGCGTCACGGATATTATCCTGGTCCCAAGACGGAGGCACAGGAAGCAAAATGTGAATCTGTGCTTGTCCCTACAGACCTTTCCTGTTAATAAAACTAGAAACCCAGGAAAACTGTAATAAAACCCTGTTCTGATCTTGGGCGTTAAAACTATAACCTTCCCTCGCCACAGGGAATGGGAACTTGCAAGGAAGGGAAGGGAACCTGCAGGTGGGCAGGGGGCGAGGGCTCCCTGAGCCCAGCGCAGGCTCACTTGTGGCCGTGACAGGGGCCGTCAGCTGGCTGGTCGCAGTGCAGGCCCCCCCAGCCGGCCTCGCAATGGCACACAGGCCCGGGGGTGGCGTTGGGCTGGCAGATGCCATGCAAGCAGAAGAGCTTCCGGCAGGGCTCACAGCCCGGCACCACGCCCGGCTTCATCCGTGTCTTGGTGAAATCCTGCAGCTCGTTGTTGATGTACAGGTTTCGGATGCAGCCGTGGAAGCTGGTGCCATTGAGTATCTGCCACAGGCGGAAGGCGGCCGAGTTCACGTCCACCGGCATCCCTGGGGTGGTGGGGAGGGGGCAGACTGAGCTAGCCAGGCTCGGGCGGTGCCTGGCACCTCCCTCTGAGGTCTGTGGGCACCTGCACAGTGTTCCCTCTTGCCCGTGGCCTCTGTGCTGTCTCTGCAGCCCTGGACCAAGGTCCTCTGCCACCATGGAGGGCGCAGGCTCCTTCCCCAAAAGAAATGGAAAAGCTGCCTTCCCGGGGCCAGGGCTGGGGCGCTAGCCTGGCAACAGCCAGCTGACAAGTGAGGCCTGAGTATCTCAGTCTGGCTGTGCTCGCCCAGGGTTCCTTCCTTCTCCCTGGGACATCTGTCCTTACCTCCCAGAGACCCCAGAGGCAGCAAGGGATCGGGACCTGGAACTCGGGCGTATGGTACTTTGTCACCTGCTTTTGTGGTCGCTACTCACACAGCAAGGCCCCGAGGTAGGGGCTGCTAAACCCCATTGGGTGCTCAGTGCTCACTGACTTGCCCGAAGTTGCACAACTACTAAACGCAGGTTCTCCATCCCTCCCACCTGCCCACTCTCGAGGCCGGGCCCTGCACAGTGCTGAGACGACCCCACTGCCTCCGGGAACCTGCTCTCTGGACCTGGAAATGTCCGCAGCTGGTGGACAGGGCCAGTTAGCTGCGAAGCCCGGAAAGCCAGCTGGGCAAGCCCCACCTCATGCCGGGACCTGGGCCCGGGCCTCCAGCAGCAGCTCTGGGCCTCTGAAGGCCCAAGACTGGGGATGGACCCTGAACATTGAACAAGCCCCTTCTGACCCAAAGCCGAGAAGAAAGATGCCCACGGTGTAGAGGGCAGCCGGGGAAATTCCAGCACGCCCCACAAACCCCTCCCCGCCTGGGTCAGGCCTCCGTCCCAACTCAGGCACTTCTCCTCCTTCATTAGTGGGGGCTGGGGTAGCAGCCTGGCTCCTGGCAAGGGAGCATAATCCACCTGCAGCTTGGCAGTCACTAGCACCTCCCCTGCCCCCTGCGATGTTCCCCACCCCGATGGAGAGGCCTGGGGCGGGGCAGTCCTCACCTCCCACATAGAGGGGGGCCTCGCTGTTCAGCGTGTAGTGCTTGCCGAAGTTGTCCATGGTCATGGGGCTGCCGCCGTCGATGGAGAGATTCACCATCTGGTCGAAGGTGACCAGCTCAACAGTGTGGAACTGCCCGTCGTTGATCGTCTCAGCACTGGAAGAAGATGGGTGCCCCCACCCCAGAGGATGAGCTTCAGTTTGGCCCATCCCTTCCTGGACACCCTGCCATGGGTCCAGCAGCTGCTTCCCAAGGGACTCATCTCTCCGCGGGGAGACTGGGACTTGGGGCCTATGGCCCAGCCTCTCCTGCTCCCCTGGGGAAAGCGGAGGCGTTTGGAGCAAGTGTTTTCAACCTAATCGGCCTCCTCCTCCCACTGAGGAGCACCCTGTGAGGTGGTGACGGGAGGGGAAGGACCCAAGCTGGGCTGTACTCGATGGTTCAAATGCCCTCTCCTCTCGGACAGCCCAGGTTCTGGTGGTTTCATTAATGACCTGCTCTCGGCCCAAGAGACCCCCGAGAGCGGCCAACAGGCCTGAGGAAGCCCCACCTGTAGATGGCAGAGCTGGGGTAGCTGCCAGGGTCGTAGCTGACACGCACATGGCCCTGGTACAGCTCCACGGCGATGTGGTCGTTGTCCCCGTTGTACAGCAGGATCCCGTTGTCCTCTGCCGTGGAGACCTGATGAGCAAGGGCACTGTCTCTGCAACCCCATCCCCCGCAGCAGCAGCACAGGCTGGTAGGCGGAGCACACGGGGCCGCCATGGGAAGAGCAATACTGTGTGCAGAACTGCCCTCCCCTACCTGCCCGGGGGACATGTTCTCCAAGGGACCGACAGAGGCTGGCAGCCCCGGGTTTAAATCCTAGCCACTGTCAGCGTGGCCAGGGTCAGGGAGCAGCGGGCAGATGGGCCAGCTGAGGCCTGGAGACTATGTGCCAGGAGGAGTGGGTAATAGCCCTTCAGACCACCTGTGGGCCTCAGGGAACTGCCTTAGGGCTGGGCGGGGGGAGGGGGCTACAGAGAAGACAGTTCAGAAAGGCTGACAGCCAGAGCCACCCAAACCTGGAAGGGCCCGCTCAGGAGGCAGATGCTTAAGACATAAAATGGCAAAATAAGGGGCCGCGAGGACTTGTGTTAAAGACATGAGCTGGGAGTTAACCTGGCAGCGCTCCAGGCACGTGCATTGGAGGTGAAGCGAGGCGTCGCTGAGACAAGAGTCGGTGGGACAGGCCTGGTAGGCGTGGTTTTCTGGATCTAGTCACCATGAGACCACCTCCCCACCCTGACTCTTCTGTGAGATTGGATTTATATCCCAACAACCTCTCCAATTCTGCTTGAACTACAAGCTGAGATGCTGGCACCCATATCCAAAGACTCTGACCGACACAGGGGCCTCCCCACTGTCCTGGGCAGGGACGTGTCTTGGATCTCTGACCTGGGTCCCCCGCCGCCTGACTCCCCTTGGTGACCAGCGCCCTGGGCACCCACCTGCAGCGTGATGTTGGCCCGCGGCCAGTTCTGTAGGTCAGTAAACTGCAGGTAAGTGTCCCGGTCCACGAAGTTGACGCTGAGCAACTTCTCACACTCGGGGCCGCCGAAGCCCGGGAGGCACTGGCACACGGGCCGGCTGCCCTGGTCCACACAGTTGGCCCCGTTCTGGCACTCAGTCCCCTCGCAGGGGCTCCTGGGGGCAGCTGGGCGGGGAGGGGTCTCACAGAGCTGCCCACTGAGAGGGAAAGGAGACAGGTCAGGCAGGGCGGGGAAAGGGGAAGAGGGCATCTTCCCCCCCTCCAGGTCCTGGAGAGAATCATCTTGGGAAACTGGATCCTTAAGGCGACAGAAAATGCTCCTAACGAACACTTCTCCCGAGAGAACGAAAGCCAGAAGGGTGGTGAGAAACAAGGGTGCTCCCTGGACCAGCAACATCGATGTCACCTGGGCACTTGTCAGAAACGGAAAACCTGCGGATCTGCTCCTTCACACCATGCCCGGGGACTCGTGTGCTCCTTAAAGTCTAAGAACTGCCCGTGTCTCCTTTTACAGGAGAGAAAACTGAGACTTAAAACAAGCAAAAGAGGGAAGGCTCCGAATAAAGGGAAGGGGGAACGTTACTACCAATGGCAGTTCTGGTCCAGGCGACAACCATCTGTGGCATTAGTGTCCACAGGAGCCCAAAGCACAAACAACCCAAACAGATGGATGATCAACACGGGGTAGATCCCTGTCATGGCACATTGTGCAGCCATAAAGAGGAATGCAGTTCTGACACATGGATGACCCTCAAGAACACGATGCTAAGTGAAAGGCAGTTATGAAGGACCACAGACTGTAGACTTCTATTTATATGAAATATCTAGAATAAGCTAATCTGTACACAGAGATATTAGCAAATGAGTGGTTGCCGAGAGCTGAGATGGAGGAGACTTGGGGTGACAGATAAGAGGCGTGGAGTTCTGGAGTAATGAAATGTTCTAGCCCTAACCGGTTTGGCTCAGTGGATAGAGTGTCGACCTGCAGACTGAAGGGTCCCAGGTTTGATTCCGGCCGGTCAAGGGCATGTACCTTGGTTGCGGGCACATCCCCAGTAGGAGGTGTGCAGGAGGCAGCTGATCGATGTTACTCTCTCATCGATGTTTCTAATTCTCTATCCCCTCTCCCTTCCCTCTGTAAAAACCAATAAAATTTTTTTTTTTTTAAAAAAGGAATGTTCTGAAATTGATGATTCTAAAAGGACTGCACAACTCTGGACATAGACTAAAAGCCACTGAACTGTACATTTTAATCAGATGAATTGTATTGTGTGTGAGTTACAGCTCAATAAAACTGGGGGAAAAACAAAAATAAACCCAAGCAGATCACGGGAGGTGGGTGGTCAGAAGGAGGGCAGGTGTTGCTCCTCCCTCCCAACCTCCCAGAGGAGCGGAGATGCAGACGTCCGTGACCTTTACAGCAGGTCGTGACCTGAGAGGCTCCTGGGCAGTAAGTGTGAGGGCCCTGCCCGCTGATCTGTACCCACCACCCACTCCCTCCACCAAAGGGTTAGGCACCCGCTGCCTATGCTCTGAGGGGTTAAGTCACTTTCCCAAGGCCACACAGCTGTGATGGGTGTAGCCACGGTTCGAGCCAGGACCCGACACCCCGGCTCTCACCCTCCCTCCCGCTAACCGCGTCTGGGGGCTCAGGAGGAATCGGTCCTCACCTGTAGCCCTCCGCACAGAGGCAGGAGTAGCTGTTCACGTCGTCTATGCACTGGGCCCCGTTCTGGCAGCGGTGGTCCCTGCAGTCATCCTGGTTCTCACTGCAGTTGTCACCCGAGTAACCTGGTGCACACTCACACCTGGAGGTGGGCAGGGGGTTAGACCGTCAGCCTGGAGCCTGTGGGGCCCAGGGTCTGTGTGTGACGGAGAACCTGGAGGCTCTGTGCGTCTGTGAGGTCCCCCTCAGAGGTCAACCGGAGCCCTGGATATAAAGGTGCCCCTGTCTGTCCTGGGGCCCTTTTAGAGCTTGTGTGGGTTGTGGGGTGGGCACCCGGCAGCAGGAGGAGATGAGAATCTTGTCAGGGAGAACCCAGATTCACCACCAAAAGCACATCCAGGGCCAAACGGAGCCCTTCCGGACCTGCCCATCTGCTCAGCACACAGCTCCCGTCAGGGGTTCCTCCTCTCCCACCCGGGATCCCCAACTCTACCAGCCCAGCCTCCTGGCCCCCGCGGGGCAGGGGCCCATCTCTGTCAGTGTCTGACTCCAAGCCAACCTCCAGCTTCCTGCTTGCATTGTGCCTCACTGCTCAGCCCCAAATCCATTCCGGCAAAAATCGAATCCAGTCCTATCAAGTAAAGGGCACACTCCTCCACCCCCTGGCAAGTTGCACACTGGCAGCAACCCCCACGCCACTGGCACTCCTGCCTTCACTCCCTTCCCGTCACCCCTGTTGGTTCTGAAAAAACCTCACCTCTCTCCCTGCCTCATTCCGGCCAGGCCAGGACCTCACCTCCTCCGAGAAGTCTCTGGTGTCACTGAGCAAACCTTTGCTGGCAACCCTTCCAAACGGCAGACTGCAAATTGCAAACTCCACAATCTGGCAGGTGGTGCCCTGCCTGGGTTTTTCACTCATTCCCAGTGTTTTTCAGGCTGCAAGAAATGCCCTTCTACCCAGTACACACATGCACACGCACCCACACACACGCACACACCTGAAGTCATACTTACCCTTCATGTATAAAATGGTATGATGCTCTCTGACGTTTTCTGTTTCATTTTTTAAGTTAACCTTGACCTACCCATTAATCACAAATCACTATTGGGTCTGGAGCAGCAGTCTGAAGATTGTTTCAGTACCTAAGCCACCACCCATTCCTTCAGATTCATTCATTCATTCATTCATTCATTCATTCATTCAACAAAAGTACTGAATACTTGCTGGGTTCCAGGTACAATGCCAAGCACAGCTGAGCACCTGTCCATCTTTCCTCCAAAGCAGGAAGTTAGGAGAACATGCACCGCCCCCATTGTATGTGCGGTGGGAGGGACTACCCCAGCACAGTGTGTGCGACAGTGTGCAGCCTCGTTCTATCCACCTCAGAGGCCAGCCTCTCTGAGGAGCGGGCATGCCTCTGGACCTGCCACTGCTCCTTGGTCTCTGTGCCAATCCCACCCCGTCGTCTGTGCCAGCTCACCCAGGAAGGCAGTGTGCCCACCGTTTGGACGGAGGCTCCCATGTAGCTTCTCGATCTCACAGCCAGGCCTCTAACATCCCTGGCTCTCCCTCTGCCCAGGGGCCTCAGCTCCATGGTGACTCCATCCCCCTGCCCTGACCGGTAGAACCAGGGTCTCAGAACTGACACTATATTTGAAAACTACAGATGGGAGCAACATCTTAAAACCCCACGACCTTCATATCACGCGCAGTTTCCAGGCGACAAAGCACTTCCATGTATGCCAGTTACAGCGACGGAGACAACAGTCAAGAAGCCCTTTTCCTGAGGCCAAACAGGAGGACTTTTAAAAGGTAATACAGTGCCTACAACTGTATATTGCATAACACGCCAGTGGGATCAAGAGCAGCCCCTCAGTCAAACATGTATCACAGCTCTGCAGCACAATCTACATGGATGGTTGTTGACTGTAGCCCATGTTCTTGTGGTCAGCTTTTATTTTTATTTATTTTGTTAATCCTCACCCAAGGACCTTTTCCCATTGATTTTTAGAGAGAATGGAAAGGAAGGGGAGAGACATCGATGTGAGAGAGACACATTGGTTGCCTCCCACATGGGATGGAACCTAAAACCAAGGTACATGCCCTTGACCGAATTGAACCCGGGCCAAAGGCCAATGATCTCTCCACTGAGTCTAGAGGCCCAGTGTACGAGATTCATGCACTGGGGAGGTCCCTCAGCCCAGCCTACGCCCTCTCGCAGTCTGGGAGCCCTTGGGAGCATGTCCTACTGCCATGGAGGCTGGAGAGGCTCCCGCCGCTGCCACTGTGCTCACCAGCCTTGAGCCCTGTGGGAGCACACTGATCACTAGGGGAGGCATCTTCTGCGTCCTCCCCCTGGTGGTCAGTGCACGTCACAGCAACTGGTCATTCTGCCACTGGGTTGATTTGCATATTACCCTTTTATTATATAGGATACGGTCAAGTCAGGTCCGATCTTGCTATCAAACTGACTTTTGGTTTTCAGAGTTTTGTAGGTTTTGTATCGGGATGAGAAATTGTGGGTCTGGAATGACAATTGCTATTTATGGAGCATTGATGGGATAACAGACATAGAGCTAAGTGCTTTCCACACATGTGCTCATCCTCTCCTTACAACCACCCCGGAAGAAGCTTCTGGTGCCCCAGCTCACAGATGAGAAAACAGGCTCAGAGTGGGCAAGCCATCCATTCAAGCTCATGCTGGCAGCAAAGCCGTCCCCTTAACCACTCTAACACTGACTCACAGGAACCCCACATGGCTGAGACCAAACCCACTCGACAGGTGAGGAAATAGGATGGGGAGGGGGTTGGCATGGAGGGGAGGTGACTTGGCAGCCCCTGCCCTTCCCTGGCCCTGGAAATGGGCAATACCTACCTGGGCCCATCTGGGGTGCCCACACACTGGGCCTCGTGCTGACACGGGTTCAAGTCCGGGGAGCAGAAGTCCACCAGCTGCTCACAGGCCCTTCCTGGAGAAAGAACCAAGGAGAGGCAGGAGAGAAGCTGCCCCTCCCCCTCTGCCCTCTGCCAGGCAGCCGCCAGCAGAAACCTCCTGCTGATGCTGAGGCAGGGCCCACCCTGTCACGGGAATGGGGTTCAGGGCATGCACATCAGCCCCCACCTCCCCACAGACACTCGATGCCCGCATACCCGCATACTGCAGGGGGCACTGGCAAGTGTAGTTGCCCAGGCCGTCCACGCAGATGCCTCCATTGGCACATGCGTGCTCCACACAGTCGTCTGTGTTCACCCCACAGGTCGGTCCTTCGAAGCCAGTCGGACAGGAGCACCTGGGCAGGGGAGAGGGAGAGGCAGGTGGGCCCATGGCCACTGGTCAGTATCACCCCAGAGTTCTGGTGCCTACTCACGGTCAGGCCCTTGCTGGGTGCTGGGGGTTAAAGGTGAACAAGACCAGCCCTGCAGTCTTATGGGACTCGCAGTCTAGTGGGGAGATGAGGAGGAGACGCAGCCAGAGGAGAGGCAGTGAGTATCAGGATAGCGCAGCACAGGGGCTAGTGAGGGGGAGCAAAGGGCAGCACCTAGCTCCTCCTTGGGCGAGTGGTCAGGGTGGGCTTCCTGGAGGAGATGATGGTTAATCAAGGACCCTGACAGGGGAACGCAGGAATGGGAGGGAAGACAGTGGGGACAGAGCATGTGCAAAAGCCTGGAGAAGACCCTAAAGCCAGCCCGCTGGGAGGGGTCCTGCTCATGCAAATAGTTCAGGCCTTGGGGAGCACACACCTCAGGGACCCAGTGAGGATGGGGCTGGAGCAAGTTGTGGAGAGAACTGGAGAGCAGTGATCTTCAAACCAGGTCCACCCTCCCCGGGGCCCCTGGGGCTTTCCAGGGGGCTGAGGGTCAGGGAGGTCGGAGAAATTAACTTCCAGACCTACACGTTCTGCAGAGACTCTCCTTCCCTGGACTGACCACCCCCGAGCTCCCCAAACGCACCCACACCCCTCCCAGCCCAAGTCCAGGGAGGGACATGCCTGGGGTCTAAAAACCCCGGGGCTCCACATAAAGGGACAATCAGGAATATTGATGTCAAAGGCGAATGAACAAATGGCTTCTGCAAGTCAAGAGGTCTCCAGCTCCACGCGTTAAAAATAATTGAAGGAAGTCCTCATGGAACTGTCAGCGAATAGGCATTAAAAATAGTTTCTAATGACATATCACTCTGAGCTTTTTGGCATAGAGACTAGGGAAGAATTTCAAAGACTTGAGTGATAATCTCATCTGTTTATTTATGAGAACTAACTTTCTCAGCATTTATAGCTATATACATTAAAGCTCTATCTCATCCAGAGATGAGTCTAAAAAATTCTACTTTTATTTGTAATAACTATCAATCAAATGTTATAATGTTGTTTTGATCGATTATATATTATTGATAAGTGTCATGATAACTCAATGCAAAGTAACTTTTAATCAGAGGCTGATGGTCACAAGAAATAAAGAAAAATTTAAATTTACACTTTTATACCCATGTTGGTGGTGAAGACACATGGCTGGGTGCTCCAATAAAGGCAGATTACATTAGAAAGAAAGTGGGAGGGGGTGTGGGGAGTAAAAATGGAAATACCAGTTCAAGAAGAAAAGGCAAATATTTAAACTGTAAAAGCGCAGCTTATTTGTTTAAGTTTTTCATGGTATCAAATTGCTATGCTGTTCTGGCCCGTGTTTCCCAGTGCTTGGAGCATTGGCCCGAACACCAAAAAGTTGCAGGTTTGATCCGGCCAGGTCAGGGACAGTGTGGGAGGCAACCAACGGATGTGTCTCTCTCACATCATTGCTTCTCTCCCTCCCTCTTTCTTTCTCTCCCCCTCCCTCCCTCCCTTCCACTCTAATAATTAACGGATAAAACGTCCTCAGGTGAAGATTAACAACAAAACAACAACAACAACAACAAAAACTGCTGTACTATTTAGATTACATCGGAGAACAATAAAAGAGTGATAGGTTTATTTTTAAATGTTAATATTTACTATATCCTGAAAATGACCTCCTTTACAACAAAAAATTAAACTTGCAATGACAAATTTTAGCTGTCAATCTAAAAATGAATGAGAATGTATATAGTTTTAAAATTGTGTTTGGGGGGGTATGTGAGCAAAAAGGTTTGAAGCCCACAGTTATGGGACATGTCCTGGATTTACACCCCCCCCACACACACACACACACATAGATGGGGGTGGGTTGGGGGTGGGGGCAACAGGGCTGGGTTAATGAGGGGTTTTAAGAGGGCTGAGGTGATCAGCTTTGCATTTCTGAGAAGACTCTTACAAGCCTCAAGGTTGAGGGGTAACTCAAAGAGGCACCCCCTTTCTACCAGGAGGGCCCACCCAGAGGCCCCCAATCTGTAGGGCTGCTAGGTGTGAGGGGGGCCATCCTGCTGTAACCCTCTCTGCCCAGCAGGGGGAGTTTCTGCGGGTGTCCTTTCAGCCCCTCCACTCCCCACAGATATCCCCTCCCAGGAGTCCAGGGAATGAGGCGGCTTGGCTTTGCTCCAACCGCTGCCCAAGCCCAAAGGAGCACGGAGCCTATTGTAAGGACACCGTTGCCAAGGCGACAATGGCTGAGAGGCCATTTAGTGCTTTCCTTTTATACCTGGTAATTGGGGTTTGCAGAGACAGATTTGGCCATTTTTGCTGTAAACACAGAGCCAATTTATTTCCAGCAACTCAATAGCAAGTACGTTTCAGAAAAGCTCTGGGTCCAGGGGAGCTTGGGGGCATTCACCGAGGGGTCCTGGGGGAAGCAGGTCAGTGGCGGGAGAAGGGTGCTTGCATGGTAACGCGGCACTGGGAGAGCTTGAGATTCGGTCCGAGGGAGGGTCGGCCCTTTACTGAGCCGGGGAAACTGGCTGCCGTGTGGGACCAGCGGGACCATGAGAAGATGTGTGAGGCTCTGGGGGGCAGGCCCAGGGCTTGGGGTGGTGGCTTGATTGCAAAGAGCCGGCTAAGGGCCCTGTCTTCAGGCAACACTGGCACAACAAGCAGGTGTTTGACTTCTATTAAAGGCCTCAGGTGAGCAGAGATTATAGGGATTTAAAGTGTCGCCAAACTGCCCCTTGGCACTGCCGCTGCACTATGTCCTTGGCCATGGATTCCCAGTGCCATCAAAAGACTGTCCTGGCACCTGGCGAGGACAGAGAGTGGCCTGGAGCAGGAGTGGGCAGCTTGGCTCCCAGCCCCCCTCCTGCTGGCTCCCATTGCTCTGGGCAGTGGGCATGGCTGGGTGGGTGTGGAACCGTTTCTAGTGAGTGTTTGCTCCCGCTGTGCCCACCCTCCATCTCCTCCCAGAGCACAGAGGATGGGTGGGGATGGCCACTCAATTTGGAGGAGGAGGGCAGCGAAGCATGGGTGCTGGGTCCCATCAGCACCCGCCCCCAGGTTCTGGCCCCTCCAGGCGACTCACGTGAAGCCGGAATCCTTGCCCTCCTGTTCGTGGCAGGTCCCACCGTTCTCACAGGGGCCACTGGAACAGCTGTCCAGGGGCACCTCGCAGTCTCGGCCCTGGGGAGAACGTCAGGGATGGGGACCTCAGGGGCCAGTGGGGGCCAACAGACAGCCACCCCTCAGCAGCCACTTGTTCATTCGTTCCTTCAAGCGCAGCTCTGGGCAGGAGCTGCTCTCGGGCACTGGGGGCAGATGGGGGACACAACAGGCCACCCTGCCCTCCGGGAGCAGCCCTCCTCCTCCCCGTCCCAGCCTCCACCCAAGCCTCCACTCACCTTATAGCCGCTGGAGCAGGCACACCTGTACCCTTGAAGGGGGTCATTGTGGCAGCTGCCCTGGTTCTGGCACGGGCTGGACAAGCAGGGATCACACTTGGCCTGGACAGCCAGAGTGGGGGGACCTGGAGCAAGGGGAGGGGGTTCCTATGAGGAGGAGGAGGGAGGCCCCTCTTCCCGCTCAGTACTCCCAGACCTTCAGAGATGGGTAGTGGGAAGCCCTCTCCCCAAGGAAATTGTTACCATTTCCTCGGAGTCCCATTCATCCTCCTTTCACAGCCCCCCCCCCCCCCCGCCACCCCTACCACTAGCCTTTCCTCCTCTATAAAATGGGGATAGTACCAGCCCCTGCCCCATGGGGCCATAAGGACTAGATGAGCTAACCACAAAAAGTCCTAAATGGCTGGTGTGGCCCTCAGGAGCCCACGCATGGTGGTCAGGGTAGGACATCTGTGTGAGAGCGCCATAGTCTCTACTACTGAAGTCCAATGACCTTTTCTGGGTCCCCTACACCCGCTGAGGCAGCCACCCCCAGCCCTGTCACCTGCTAATCAAGAAAGCAAGCGGGCCTCTCCACAGGGAGCCACTCAGCTCCGTGAGGAGGCCACACCGAGGAGGAAAAGGTCCATGCGCCTTGAAGCTGATTGTCTCTGAGGCCAAAGCAGGAAGGGCCACTTCCCACCACCACTCCAGCTCCGAGCATGAGCACGGCCTTCCCAGCCCCTCCAGGACTGCCCTGAGCTTGGAGGTGGGTGAGGAGCACCTCCTGCGGGGGCATTAGGACCTCACAGCACCTCCTGCGGGGGCATTAGGACCTCACAGGAATAATCAGGAGGAACAGCCCGCTAACTAGTCTTTCACTAAAGGCGCCTCTGGAAGTGGTGAACTCTCAGCGCTGCTCAAAGGCATGAGCGTGAACAGAAGAGAAACACGGCTCAGTAACTGGAAGGGGAGGGACTTCTCGGGTGCAGGTGGGACTCTGCTTCTTGATCTGGGGGCTGGTTACCTGTGTGCACTCAGTCTGCGAAAGTCCAGTGAGCCACTGACTTAGGATCTGTGTGCTGTCCGGTTATGCACATGATATTTCAATAAAAAGGTTTTAAAAAATAACTTCTCACCAGTACCAGCACCAACAAGCTAAATAAATCCTGAGCAAATGTTTCAACATGAGTTGGCCTGCTCCCAACAGCCCGACAGCTAAGCCCATATCGGGCCGCCGGAACGGTTACCCCTGTGACAGCATCCTGCACACAGGGCGGGCCGGCCGCCTCATTACCCTACGGCTGCCACTTTCACTTCCGATGGGGTCTACAAGCTTGCAGAGGGCAGGGCGCTGCCCCAGGGCCAGCCTCTAGTGCACACCTCTCCCCCCCCCCCCCCCCCACCTGTCCCCAGTGCATAAAGCTGGGCCTGGGGCAGCCACCAGCACCTCCCTCTGCTCATCAGGGCTCTGGGGTCTCCGGCTGTCAGTCAGTCCTTCAATCCCTGAACGAATGAGCATTTCCAGATGCCCAGGGTGAGGCGCCTCCAGAGCAAAGCTGGAGGAGCCTGGATCCCTGTGTTTCTACAAACGTCAGGATAGTGGCAGCTGGGTCCTGCCGCTCAGGGGTTTAAGCTAAGTGCTGAGCCAGTTCCTACCGAAGGGAGGCCTGAGCGCTTGCAGTGCTGAGAGGCTGGACGCATCCAGAAGTGCCGTTGCTATTTTTACTTTCCTTACATCACCTCCGGGAGGGCTTCAAGCCTCACCCCTGAGATGTTCTGCCTGGCTTTCCTCCTTCACTCATACGTCAGGATGGAAGGTGGCCACGTCAGCAAGCTGCAGGTGCCTCGTTGCTGCCGCCTGACCACGCCCCCAGCCAGTCACCCACCACGGGCTCACCCGCAAGGCCCAGCCAGGGTGAAGCAGGTCCTCTGGGCCGCCAGCGGTGGGCGGTGGGGACGCGCCCGCCACCCTCCACCCCTTCCTCGGCTCACCTTGGCATTCAAACTTCTTGGCAGGAGTGGTAAGGAGCAGCTTGCCCTCCATGTCTGGGGGCCCAGCACAGCGGGCGATGCCTGGTTCCTTGTAGCCCGTCTTCACCCAGCTGGACAGCCAGCGGAGGTGGCAGTCACAGTGCAGGGGGTTGGCACCGATGGCCCTGGTCAGAGAGCGGAGAGAAACGCATGACCACTTCATGGGGTCCTTTGTCCTGGGCACCTAGGGTGCAGGGCACTCCCCCAGCGGCTGGCAAAAGTCCTACTTTCGCCATCATGAACTGTGTCACCAGTTTCAAGTCCTCCACGTGTGTTACATGTTGAAGCTGAGGCTCAAAAAGGTGGAGGCCCCTGCCTAAGGCTGCACCGAGAAAGGGGGGAGGGGGATTTGAACTCAGCTGTTGAAGCCAGAGCCTGTGAATGCATTGCCTCCAGGGTGCACGGGGCAGAAAGGAGGCAACATCCACCACTGCGCTGCAATCCAGCTGCTCTTCCCACAGAACCGCATCTAACCCTCTCACTGGCCCCACCGTGCGGGCCTTTCTCCGGCTCATAGATGTGGGAACTGAGCCTCATGTGGTCACGCAGCTCGCGAAGGGCCGCCCCTGGGTCCAGACCCAGACTCTCTGACTCTGAAGCTCATACTGTTCAATTTTTCTTTTCATTTTTTAACCAAACAAGGAGCTCACGAATGCACTCTCATTGTAAACCTCTTTCAGACATTGCAGACCGCAGTCTCTGTCTCACACAACCTTGTGAAGATGCTAAATGCCACTGAATTGTATACAATAAGATGGTGAGTTTATGTTACATGAATTTTACTGGATTTGTCACAAGGCACATACCGATGCCACGGGTGGAGTGCAAAATGGGGTGACGTTGACGAGAGGAATTTTGTGATTACCAGTGCAGTTGCCTCGTGACCCGGCAATTCTGTTTCTGGGAGTTTACCTCCCAGATTTACCTGCACGAGGGCGTACAGACGCCTGTGCCACGGTGCTGGCCAAAGCATTGTTTGTAACAGGAAGACTGTTCATCACGCGCTTAAATAAACCTGCACCCCCATTACAGAACAGTCTACTCCACGGTCCCTGCCAACCGCAGGAGGACGCTGGTCACCACGCTTCATTCAGCGTGTAGCTTTCCAGTCCTTGCCCCTGTTCACACACTTCACATCACAAGTCACAACCACCCACTCGACGCCCCTCCTGAGCAGCTTGCTTCTTGCCACTAAGCAGCACGTCTTGGAGATCTTTCCCAGTCGGCGTCAGTGAGTCCATCGCATTTTCACAGCACCCCAAAGGATGGCGCCTCGGAGTGTACTGAGCCAGGCCCCTCTGCCAGACATCCTGGCCGTTCCCGACGACCACCGACACTCTTGTACGCGCCTCTTGTGAAGTGAGCCTTTCTCTAGATCAGACGCCTAGGAGGAGGGTTCAGGTTGCAGACGAAGTGCACGTAAAAAAATAAATGAACAGGTCGTACGGACTCACAGACACCTACAATGTAAAGCCACGCCTGCCCCTCGCGTCCCCGCTCCAACACTGTAGCCGGCCAACCTCTCAATGTTTTGACAAGCTGGTGGGCAAGCTCATACTCTTCTCACTGGACCACGGTGAGACGAAGAGCTGAGCACGACACGGCATTGGGAACATAAGGGACCAGAGGTCTTTGATCCGACAAATAGAAAAACATCAGCGCTTCATGCCCGATGTTCGCTGACATCAGCATGATTTTGAAAATGCGAGGCCGTATAAGGTTGATGAGAATGAGCACCTATTACCTAACTAGGAAGGCCCTGCCATTTTGCACCTGTTTTTAGCCAATACAGGGGAGGTGGCTCCCCTTGAGATGTGTGCGGTCTGACGAAAGCAGCAGCGACTCTGAGCGGGAATTCCCCAAAATAGCACATCTGCTGACTGTGCGTCTTAAAAAGCAGGCTGAGCCAGGCTTGGACTGCGGCCGGCGCAGCTGCTCGCTGCCCGGCGACCTTGAGCGGCTTGCTTTACATCTCTGGGGCTCAGTTTATGATCCGATCAAGAGCCTGCAATCTGGAGAGGGGAAAAGACAAGCACATAGAACATGCGATGGGTGCCGAGGGGACAATGCAGCTTGGAAATGAAAGCCAGTTCAACCTCGACGAGTTTTTAATTCTTTTCTGTCCTGATTTGCTGACAGCATCCATCCTGACTAACGGGACAGGAGGCACGTTCCTCTTTCCGCTGAACAGAACTAGGGCTTCTCAGAGGTAGAGGAAGCTCCGACACCGAGTTTTTGAAGGTCCAGTGTGTTTTAAAAAATACTTTTTTAAATAGCAGGAATGCAAAACTCATGGTATACTGAAGAGGTTTGCATTTACCAGATTAATGTTTAATATAACAAGTGCAAAGAAGTGTAATTATATTATTCATAAGATAAATTTATTTTAAAATATATTTTGTAGCACACTGTGGGAATACGGTCTGGTAATGAGCCATGAATTTCAAAGTTATTAGGAATGGCTTCTTCCTTCAGTCCCATAGCTCATTTACAGAAAACGCCAAAAAGACTGAATCTCAGGCCCTTGACCTATGGTAGGATCATCCTAATTCCCACAGATGTTCCCCCCAATAATGGCAGAAAACTTTCACCTGAAGTATGTGTCCCTTTTTGACTATTAATATAAAAAAATGATAATAGTCAAGCTCAGTGGTTGACCTGTGATGCACGTCACTGTTTGATTCCCAGTGAGGGCACATGTCTGGGTTGCGGGCTCCATCCCCATTGGGGGAAGGTGGAAGTGCAGGAGATAGTTGATCAATGACTTTCATCACTGATGTTTCTATCTCTCCATCTCCCTTCCTCTCTGAGATCAATAAAAATACACTTATCTAATAAAGAGGGGATATGCTAATTGACCCTTACACCATCGTAAAGATGGTGGTGCCCACAGCCAATAAGGAGGGTATGTGCTAATTGACTGCCATGCCCTCAAAGATGGTGGCGCCCACAGCCACAGGATGGCTGGCAGGGGAGGGCTGTTGTGGGCAATCAGGCCAGCAGGGGAGGGCAGTTGGGGGCAACCAGGCTGGCAGGGAAGGGTAGTTAGGGGTGACCAGGACAGCAGGGGAGGGCAGTAGGGGGAGACCAGGCCTGCAGGGGAGGGGAGTTAGGGGTGACTAGGCTGGCAGGGGAGGGTAGTTGGGGGCAATCGGGCCAGCAGGGGAGCAGTTAGGCATTGACCAGGCTGGCAGGGGAGTGGTTAGGGGTGATCAGGCTGGCAGGCAGGCGAGTAGTTGGGAGCCAGCAGTCCCGGATTGTGAGAGGGATGTCCCAGATTGAAGAGGGTGCAGGCTGGGCTGAGGGACACATCCCCCAGTGCACAAATTTTGTGCACTGGGTCTCTAGTATATAAAGAATAACAGTCAATATAAAGCTATCCAAAACTCTAAATTCTGGCTTGACCGACTCCTGTTTTCCTTGTTTCTGCATGGGGCAGACTCCAAGCCACACATGAATTCAGTATCTCAAGCTTTAATTTACCCGACATCCGGGTTCCTGTGGCTAATTCAGTAGTAGCAGCGCTTCACTTTCACCTGGGGATGGTTTTTCCCAACAAGAACTGCCGTGAGCTCAGTGAGGGGTGAAGAGCCACAGGCCCAGCAGAGACGCGGGGGGTGGATAGCAGCCAGGCCGCTGGTCCATACACAAGGACTGTGGAGTCCGTCTCCAACAAACGTATAAACAACCCTGCGCTGTTGATCTTTGGCATAACTTGGAAATAGCTGAAACAGTAGATATTAGGTATGTCCATGCCAAGACCCTGCTGGACTGCTGTTCACGTAACTGGGACCAAAATAGCTTCCCTGTGGCTGTCTCAGAGAGGCGCCAGCTGCAGAGCTTAGCGCCTACGAACACACCAGGACCTCCTTCGCCGGAGCCCATGCCCGCCCAGGCAGTGTGTGTGTGTGCATCACCGTTCCCCTCTACCGGACCAGGAGGGCGGGAACCAGACATCCCCCGCTGCGCCTGACACCCGCAGGCGTCGTAAACATATGCTGAGTGAATGCCTGCCGACAAGCACGACAGCAAATTCAAAAAGAAAAGGGTCATCGGTTGTCCCTTAAATGTAACTAATTTAATGTTCATATATCCCCCCTTCCAGTTCCTGTGTTTATATATGTACATCTTTGAAATTAGAGGGGGACCATCTTCTTTATTCTACATTTTTATCAAAGACTAAATCACAGTGTCATAATTATCATTAGCTACTCGCCATTCTGTCATATGGGCATTGTTTGATCATTCCCTTTACTTTTCACACCAAATTCTCAATGAATTCAGAAATTTAACTTTCCAGCATGTAGCAGATTAGAGGCAACAAAATGCCAGATTATGGAAATGAAGAATGTTGTTGGGGAACCGTGGCACAGGACCCGACACAGTAAATATTTGCTGATGGACAGACGGACAGACAAGTGGACGGAAGATGAGCTAACTGCAAATAACTATAAAAATAAACAGAGCAGGGAGACGTGCAGGATATTAAAGCCCAGAGCAGTGGCACGTTAGAACCACTGTGGACGTTAGAAGTATCTCTGTGCGGCGAGGAAACAGGCCTGAAGGATGAATTGTCTGAGATCCTACTGCAAGTCGATGGCAGAACAAGGACCTACTACCACACCTCCTGACTCTTAACCGAGAGTGTAAGGGGTTTAAATATGGCGGACCTGATCCTCTACCACCCCCTTGGCCCACCCACGCCTCCTGCACTGGGGTGCAGAGGAGAGGCCCACATGCAGAACAGGGTCCTGGTGAGAACAGGGGGCACCTCTGGGAAAGAGGAACACTGATGCTAACTCTTGGGCACGTGTGGCGTGTGGAGCCATGAGCACGTTCCCCTTCGGACTGCACGTGGCAGTTGTGCGGCTCAGAGTGAGTGCGGCGAGTCTAAGTCGTCCTTTTGCCAGTCCCTGACTCCTTGTAAGTGCTCCATAAATCCTTACGGACGAGCCCTTCCACACAGAGGAGATAGCGGGCACCTGTGTGCACTTACACACGCATCCCATCAGTGCCGCATGTGCACACGCCTGAACACAGGCACGTGTGTATTTCCCAGGCTAAAGCCTAGCTCCACTTGAAACCCTGGTTGTAAAGGGCAGAGTTCATTCATGAGGTTGCTTCATAACAATGGAAGATTCCTCTCACACAGACACATCTAATCAGTAATGCCAATGCGCTGCTCTACAATCACTGCTTACTTGATCTTTACTTATTGGTTTCTTTAAAAAAAATAGTTTATTGCATTTTTGAGAGAGAGAGAGAGAGACAGAGAGAAAATATCGATGTGAGAGTGAAACACCAATTGGCTGCATCCTGCACACTGCCGCCCCCCCACTCTCCCGCCCCCTCACCCTGGGATTAAGCCCACAACTCGGGCATGTGCCCTTGACCGGGAATCCAACCGGTAACCTCTTGGTAGATGGAATGACACCCAACCAACTGAGCCACACCAGCCAGAGCTGGTTTATTTATTACTAACTGGGTCTTGCCTAATGGTCTCCTAGAGAAAATCTAAATTTACAGACAGGTATGGGCTCAAATTTTGTTTTAGAAGCTTCGGGGCTTTGTTTGTTGTTTGCCACTTCCCATTGGAAGAACAAAGCCTAGATGTTGAGCTGGAAACAAGGTCAGAACTCATTAGGCATCATTCGTTTTTCATGGGGAAAGAGGGAAGGTCGTCAGCTTTACTTTTAACCCCCAAGCATAAAAGATACACAAAAGGGGGAGCCCTCAGGCCCTTCAGAAAGGTGGACCAGCTGGTGGACAAGCCCTTGCCTGGCAAGGTGAACTGAGCAGGCACTTGACATAGGCTAGGGGTAAGCAGAGGAGGCTGCGTGGGCCCAGAGCAGCAGCAGACCCTGGCACCCAGCAGAGATGGGCACAGGTTCCCTCTGGGGAGAGGCACCCAGCAGAGATGGGCACAGGTTCCCTCTGGGGAGAGGCATCTCCAAAAGATGAGCTCACCCCAAAATTTACCAAACAGAAGTGGAAACCAGCCCCTGTGAATGGGGGACATTGAGGGCAATGACCAGCAATGTCTGGCCTTCGGAGCATCGCCAGCCAGGACCCCTCCTGCCCATCCATCCCAACCAGCCTCCACGGGTCACCACGGCCTTCCAGGATTTTCTACGATTTGATTCTTCCGCTATTCCCTTCTGCCTACAGAATAAAGTCCAAACTCCTTAGCATGGCACAGAGACCTCCCCAATGTCCCTTTCTAGATCTGTCTTTTCCCACTCCACACTCCTCACCCAATCAAATCCCCTACAGCCTGTGCTGGACAGCACAGCATCCCTGAATAT
The DNA here is from genome assembly GCA_004026665.1 of Murina feae. NCBI lineage: Eukaryota > Metazoa > Chordata > Mammalia > Chiroptera > Vespertilionidae > Murina > Murina feae. Next base: position 24,370 of record PVJC01000813.1, on the reverse strand, counting down.
GTCACTGACTTTCTTGCCTCCTTTGCACATGCTGTTCCCTCCTTCTGGAATGTTCTTCCCCATCTACTCCAAATGGGAAATTCCTATCCCTTTCCAATGGCAACACAGGTGGCATCTCCTCTGCGAAACCCCTCGGAGTTTCCCGGCGTTAGTCACTGCCGCCTTTGAATTCGTTTACTAGCACCCCAGATGGTCACAGAGGGCAGAAACCTTACACAAATTCTTCAGCACGTGACTCACTGTGGTTACTCACAACATATTTATTGAGGCAATTAAGGATAAATAAGGAGCTCTGGAATCAGGCACACCTATGTTCAAAGCCTGTCTCTGTCATTTCCTGGCTTTATGACCTAGGGACTCTGTTTAGCTTTTCAGTGCCTGGGACTGGAAATGGCAATAACCCATCCCACCCACTAGGACAGAACTTGTCACCCATTCTACTCCCATGACAGACATCAATAATCAATCACTGCACTCTTCCCTCGGAGCCCAGAGGTGCTGGCACACAGGTTTGGCCCCAGGAAGGTCCCCGTCAACATTTGTACAGCTGACACAGAGAGAAAACCTACTTCTCATTTTGGTCATGAAGTAGACACCACATCACAGATAAAGTAGTCACACACAGCAAAGTATTTGTCCCAAGGACACCCTCAATGAATGACACTTGTTATTTTACTTCCTCGAGTCTAAGGTTGTTAGATGTACTGATTGCGCAGGGCGGAGAGATATTACCATACTAAATACAGAGGTCACTTGTAAGGTACACTCTGATTTCAGAGATTAAACTGTGGAAAAGGTGAGTCTTAGAACTGAGAAAATCCAGTGAGGTTGTTGAGGGAATGAACTCAAGTAGAGCTGCTGGGGACCCCAGAAGGTGTGCCTGCCCCGAGGCCCTGGGCACTTGGGTGTGGGGCAGAGAGCAAGAGGGTGCAGTGACACCCAGGGTCCCAGCGCAGTCCATCTGGCCTGAACGCTGCCTTGTCAGGCTGCAGCTGAGACTCTAGGAGAGAATGCTCTGCACCGGCCTCACCTCCAGAGTTAGCTACTGCTTTTTCATGTCTTCATTTTTTTATTGTGAAATACATTTAGCATGAAACTCGCCATTTGTAGCCCTGGCTGGGTAGTGGGTCAGAGCATCGTTCTGATACGCCAAGGTTACAGGTTCGATCCCTGGTCAGGGCACACACAAGAATCAACCAATGAATGTACAAATAGTGGAACAACAAATTGATGCTTCCTCTCTTTCTCTCCCCACTCCCTCTTCCTCTCTCTCTCTCCCCACTCCCTCTTCCTCTCTCTCTCTCTCCCCACTCCCTCTCTCTCTCTTTCTCAAAGAAAAAATTGCCATTGGATAATTTTAAGTGTGCAATTCAGTGGCATCAGTTACATTCACAATGTTATGCAACTATCACTACTATCTAGTTCCAAAATTGTTTCATCACCCCAAGCTGAAACTCCGTACCCATTAAACAAAATTTCCCCATTCCCTCTGCTCCCGGCACCTGGCAACCACCATTCTCCTTTCTGTCGCTATGAATGGACTATCCTGGGAGTTCAGATCTGTGGGGCCATGCAGCATTTGTCCTTTCATTCCTGAGTTATTTCACTTCCCTTGTCTTCAAGGTTCCTCCATGTTGTGACAGCATATGTCACCCTTCCTTTTTACGGCTGAATACGGTACTATCCTATTGCACGTATATGTCACATTTTGTTTATCGGGTTATCTGTTGATGGACACTTGGGTTGTTTTTGCCTTTTGGCAATTGTGTGAATTTTGCTGCTATGAGCATGAGTGCACATGTATCTGAGTTCCTGCTGTCCATTCTCTTAGGTACATACTTAGGAATGGAATTGCGGGGTCACACGGTAATTCTACGTTTAGCTTTTGAGGAACTGCGAGTGCACTGCTCTCTAAGAATAGCTCATGCAGGTGAAGTGCTTGGCAACCAGCAAATGGTCATTATCACTTGCACTGATGCTTGTTCTCAAATTCCATCGTTGTGACGGATGAAACCCTGAATGTGTAAGAGTCTGGATGGGGAGCGTTTGAAGTTCACAAGCTCACTTGGTTTCAGGGTAAAAGCAACACATTCTGATAACCTCAGGAGGCAGGGTCTTCCTTGGAATCCAAATTCTGTTTAAATCCAAAGAGGCTGAAGAATGGGGCCGGAGTTACTTACAGGTGGGAGAGGGAGGTCACGTCTGCGAAGATGCCCTCTGGGAGGGTGGAGATGTCGTTGCCATGCAGGGACCTGAGGAGAGAAGAGGTTGTGGGTGCCTCACTGGGAGACAGAGCCTGGAGAATGGATGGAGGGTGGTGCCACCCTCTGCAGAGGGGCCTGGTGCTGTGAGGGAGACGGCCCCACCTCAGAGATGAGCCTACCCTGCTGGCCATAGGCGGCAGAGGGGGAGCCCTAATCTCCACGCAGACCACCTGCCCCTCAGCCCTCCTGGGGGATTCTGTTTTTTCCATCATAAATAACTCAGCCCCATTTCCGGAATGCATGCAGCCAGGGGCCTGAGAGGTAGGCTTTTTCTGGGTAAGGTAGTTAGTACACAAGCCATAAGTTGGGGTGAACAATGTCACCCTGCCCTAGCTGGGGCTGCCAGAGGATTTGTGTGCGTGGACACATGAGGGGCCATCATAACAGGCGTGGCGGAGGGCTTTGATCACAGGGCAAAACCTCACAGTGGGAATTCTTAGAAAAGGTTCATGAATTTTACAACACTCGCCATCTGAACAGGAGATGCATTCAAATAAGAAGCTGCCTTATCTTGGATGTCCCTACACACACACACACACACACACACACACACACACTGCAAACACAACCTGGGGCAGACAGCAGCCCCATCTCTCAGCTACTTTCCCATTCATTCCTCACACGCCTTCAGGGCTTAATGAGCTGGACTGGCCTCCCACCTTTGGACACAGTTGGCCCTGCTGGGACCCCAGACCTTGGGACGTTGCTCCCCACTGGGTGGGCGGCGGGGCCCTCAGCGGGGAGATTTCCCTGGAGGAACGAAGGAGACTTACAGCAGGCGCAGGGAGCGCAGCCCCTGGAAGGCCAGCGGAGGGAGGCACTGGAGGGCGTTGTAGCTGAGGATCCTGGGGAAGGGAGAGGAGCGTCTCACAAACACCATGGTACGTAAAAGTATATATTCTGTACGTTACAATTTATATAAGGTTAAAAGTGGGCAAAATTAAAGTTCATTGTGTAGACATGAATTTCTAGATGGCAACACCATAAAGACCAAAGAGGTGATCATCGTACAGGTCAGGGTCAGGGCTACCCTGAGTGGAGAAGGGAGGAATAATAACCAGGAAGGACAGAGTGACTTACGGGTGCTCGCTGTGTTCTAATTTTTTGCCTTAGGTGTTTACACATGCGTGCCAGCTTTACGATTATTTGTTAAACTGTATGCTTACATTTTTTCACATATATATATACACACACACATATATACACATACACATATACACATACACATATACATACATATATACATATACGTGTGTGTGTGTGTGTGTGTATGCTGGATTTCACAATAAAATATATTTTAAGAGTGTTTTCGGCTGGCAGGCCCTGACACACTCCCTGGCAGGTGCGGGCGTCTGCCTGTGACACCTGTGAGTGACCTGGGCCAGGGAAAGTCTCATTCCCCATAGCGTGAGCCCTCCCCCCACTCCCCACTGGGACTCACAGAGTGGTCAGCTGGCTCATGTTGGTGAAGGAGGAATTGCTTAAGGAGCTGATCTTGTTGTTACTTAGGTCCCTGGAAAAGACAAGAGCCCCCAACAGACGGTTTCATAGTAAGAACGGCCCCGACATTAGTCCTCCTCCCTCCTTGCCTTCTCAAGTGCATCTGAGCCCTATTGGAGCTGCCTCACATGTGACCAAAGAAAAGTTGTCTCTCTCTTTGGCCCTGTCAGCACCTCCCTCCTCCCGCCGCTCCCCACCACACACACATGCACACACATATACACGCGTGCACACACATGCACTCTCTCACACACATACACACTGGAACAGTCAAAACACATTTGCTACAATTGTGAGCAAAGACAGATAAACTGTCAAAATTCTGTAAGTCACCCAACCAGCGTGGCTCAGTGGTTCAGCACCAACCTATGAACCAGGAGGTCACGTCACAGTTCAATTCCTGGTCAGGGCACATGCCTGGGTGGCAGGGTCGATTCCCAGTGTGGGGTGTGCAGGAGGCAGCTGATCAATGATTCTCTCTCATCACTGATGTTTCTCCCTCTCTCTCCCTCTCCTTTTCTCTCTGAAGTCAATAAAAATATTTTTTTAAAAAATCTGTAAGCCAGTGCTGCTCTGAGTAGTCAGTCCTTGAACCGAATATTCCATACATGGAACTTGTGCCAAAATGTGACCTCCTAGGACACTAAACACAACTAACTGTAGCTAACATTTTCTTCATGGCGAGACTTCCTCAATGAAGGAAGTAAAATGTGGATTCGCATTCTGGTGCAAGTTCCTTATCGAGTGTGGACCTAGTACAAGCAGTCCTCGGGCTGCTGCTGGCCCCGGGACCCCACTTGGCGTAGCACTGCTCCAAGCCACACTAAGATGGAGCGTTCTCTGGAGTTCTTTTCTGGTAGAATCAGGCCAATGAGCAGATCAAGGCAACTGAAGGGAGGTGTTAATTAGGCTGGAAGGCCAAGGGGAGCTAATTTATTCTGAGGTTTATTTTTTGTTTGTTTTTTTTATCTTCACCTGAGGATATTTTCCCATTGATTTTTAGAGAGAATGGAAGAGAGAGGGAAAGACAGAGAGAAATATCAATATGAGAGAAACACATCGATTGGTTGCCTCGTGCACACGCCCTGACCAGGGCCTGGGCCCGGGAGAAGCCTTCAAGCAAGGTACGTGCCCTTGACTGGAATGGAAACCAGGACCCTTGGTCCATGGGCCAACACTCTATGCTCTGAACCAAACCCTCTAGGGCCTGAGGTTGATTTTGTATTTTTTCATGAGATCAAAACAGAAAAGCTCATGTTAGTCTCAAGAAAAATCTAGTTACAGATACTTATTTGTAGCTCCCATATTTCATATTTGGTTTGGGGGCTTAGGTTGGACTGAGAAATTTCCCATAACCCTCTACATCTGCCCTGCCCCCTATCTTGGCAAAGCTGACCAGCATTAATAATAATTATCAGCCTAGAAGGCTGGGGGAGATGGTGTGGAAGAATGCAATTCTGAAGCATGAGCACTAGGTGGCATAACAGCTCTATGCACGGAGGTTCCCAGAGGGAAGGGGTGAAAATTAAACAAAAACAAAAAACAGAATCAGCCACAACTGGGTCTGTAGGGAATTCCAGGAAAGGTGGAGCCACAAGGGTCAGGTGCCGATAGCCCTCCCGTCCTCCGAGGCAGGTCTGGGTCCTCAAGCCGCCGGGATACTCACACAAGCTGCAGGTACTTGTAGGTGGACAGCTGTCCCGGAACCAGCGTGAACTGGTTCCCGTCCAAGTAACTACAGGAGAAAACACAATAGTTAGTGCCTCTCCGCCTGCCTTTCCCTGCAGCCAGGGCCCCTCACTCCTTTCTCTCCTACCTGTAGACCACCCACGGCCCAGAATCGCTAACTGGAGGAGAAAATACATAAAGCTTTTAGGCATTTGGGGCAGGCGCCACCCAAAAAACTTGGTAAAAGCCACTGAGTGAAGCCTCCTCTGGCTCCCTTTCTGCTCCCACCTTGCCCTCTCAGCCTCCTCCCCTGTGGGCACTGCCAATGTTCAATCCTGGGCTCCTGGCAAGCTGCCTTCTGTCCCACCAACCTTCCGGGACCCACTCTATACATTGCCACTCAAGTCATAGTCCAGAAAGCCACGCCCATCAAAAATCCTCCCAACACTTCCCCAAAGGGTAGAGCTTCAGGCCTGCCCTCCTTCCCCACCACCACTGCCACCAGCCGTCCTCGCTAAGCAATGACCCAAGTGCCAGCTGCTGATGTTCCAGCTGGGCTCCCCGCACAGGACCCTCACCAACTGCAGCCCTCAGGATGGCTCCAGCTTCAGGAGTAGCAACATCAGTGCTGACCTCGCCCTGACCCATCATTCTGTTGCCACACAAAGTGACTTCCCACCCTCCATCTCATTGGTTCTGCTCAGCAGCCCTTTGAAACAGCCCCATTTTACAGCTGGGAAACTGAGACAGCGAAAAGTCAAGTGGCTTTCCCAGCATCCTTAGAGTTGCTATGAGACACCAAGGAGAAAACTGGGATTCTGATACTGCAACAGAAAACTGGGCAGGCGATGAGGTGGGCAAGTCATGGACAAGGACTGCAGTGGCTGGTGTGTGTGTGTGTGTGTGTGTGAATAGCCAGCCTTGATGATAATGGAAGAATAAGATGAAAATTTCCCGCTCTCCCCATGGGGGAAAAGCTCAGCTGCGGAGGCCTGGAGGGACCAATCCCGGGGGACAGGTAGAGCAGGGTGTTGACCACAGCCTTCCATGGGGAAGTGCCTGTTGATGGGCCTGCCATTCCCATCCGCACGTACACCACACACCTAGTGCTGACAGGAGAGCAGGCGGGCCACTGCCAACACAGCTAGCGGGAGGAGGAAAGAAACAAAGGCAGCGGGAGCCCCACCAATGCACCGCTCTTTGGCTAGCCTCTGCACTGAAGGGACACTCACCTCGGCGTGATTCATGACAGTACAAAAATGGAAACAATTCAAACACCCAGCAAAGAGGGATCTGTTACACTGTTCATCATAGAGTCATGTGATGGAATATTATGCAGCCAGTAAAAATCACTTTTGTGGAAGTTTTCATTGCAGAGCAGAATGCTCATGAGATGATGTAAAGTGAAAAAAGTAATGTTATTTCTTATTTTAAAGGCAGAGCTTAATTTAAAGGAATGAAGTGCTTGCCACGGGTAACTCACGCCATCGGGGGACTGCAGAGAGGGGTCAAAGCAAAGCTCAAAAGCTTCTGGGAGCCAGTGTCACTGCAAGGCCCTGACTCCAGGTGCTAGTCAGCTGATATCTGCCCTGGCACCTTCTCCAGCAGCAGCCGCAGGCTACTCACAGTTCTGTGACGTTCTTGGGGATGCCCTTGGGCAGGCCCTGGAGGTGCTTGTTGCTGCATCGGACCACGGTATCCAGGCAGGAGCATTCCTGAGGGCACTGTGGGCGGGGCAGGCAGCTCCCCTCCTCCTGGCCTGGAGAAGAAGCCATGTCAGTGAGGGGCAGGCCTTCGTAGTGCCTCCTGTATCCAGGGCCCTCTGTGGGGTGCCTCAGAACAGAAGCCCCTCTCTGACCTTCCCTCAGGCACCATAAGCCTCCTCTTGGTTGTGCCTTCTCCCCCGCACCCCCGCCAAGGGACAAAGCCCCTTGGACCTGTTGTGAGGTTAATACAGGTCTTGGATCAATCTCTTCCACCCCAGACCCAAGGTGGCCCTGGACACAGCAGAGAAGAGGGTGGCAGCCACATGTTCTCTTGAGCACCTACTATGTGCTAGACACTATCGAGCAGTCTCCTTAGCAGTGCAGTAAGGGGTGCCACTCTCACCCCTAGAACATATGAGGACAGAGACGTGTCTCTTCTTCGTTCACTGAAGAAGCCTAGTCCCCAGAGCCGGGCCTGGCACATAGGAGCCCTCCCAATAGATGTGTGGGATGGGTGAATTTCTCCTGGACGGAGATCTGGGGAGGTTAAAGTACTTGCTCAGGTCTGGAGACCAGTTTGGAGAAAGGTGGGCTCTGTACCCATTGCATATTCACAACAGTGTGAACCCGTGAGCCTGCAGCAGCCAGGGGGCAGGCCTCTGGGTTAAATGTACTTAAATCAAGAAAACCTACTCACACATTAAGTGGGACTTTCTCTGAAAGCCAGATAATTGGTAACATTTACTTTCTATTTTATTAACCATACTAGGGGCCGGGTGCACAAAAATTTGTGCACTCGGGGGGGTCCCTCAGCCCAGCCTGTGCCCTCTCGCAGTCTGGGACCCCTCGGGGGATGTTCACCTGCTGGCATGCCTGGCCAGCCCGGGTGAGGGAGTGATGGCTGTTTGCAGGCTGGCCAAGCCCCCCAAGTGGGAACCCTCACCCCATGGCTAGCCTGGGTGAGGGGCTGAAGACTGTTTTCAGGCTGCTTACAACCCCTTCAGGGTTCGGATCCCTACTGGGGTGCCTGGCTGGAAGCAGGTATCTGGGATTTATTTAACTTCTCTAATTGAAACTTTGTTGCCTTGGTCCCCTGCTCAAAGCCTGGGTTGCCCCTGGCATCCCACGGTTCCAGCCTGGCAGGTATCTGGGGTTTGTTTATCCTCTATAATTGAAACTTTGTAGCCTTGAGTAGAGCTCAGGGCCCACAGGGCCCTGGCTTCCTCCATTGCCCGGGGCAACTCAGTTCCGTGGCTGCCACCATGTTAGTTGAGTTAATTTGCATACTTGCTCCTGATTGGTTGGTAGACGTGGCTTGTGGGTGTAACAGAGGTTTAATTTGCATATTACTCTTTTATTAGATTAGATTTTCCCATTTTAAAAACAATAAGCATGTTATTGCTGTTATATCACACAAACACCACCAGGCAGGGGTAGGGTGGGTGCCACACTAATAGCCGCCTCCCTGCTCCTTGCTCCTCCCCATCAACAGAGCTTCCCTCCCACCGACCTCTCCACTCAAGGGCCTGTCACGGGCACTGCCTGCCACTCCCCTCCCTCTGGCCTGGCCCAGCTCTCCCTCTCTCCTGCCTCCGGGAGCGGGCAGGGCATCCGAGTTACCTTCCTCACACCTGAAGTCAGGGAAGGCCACGTCCTGCAGGGGAATCTGCCGCAGGAAGTCTGGGTTCTGGCACCTCGGGTTTCCGGTCACGATCTTCCTTTTCCGCAGCCAGTCGCCCAGCCAGGCCAGCTGGCAGTTGCAGTTGAAAGGATTGGCCAGGAGGTTTCTGGAAGAGAGTGCTCGTGTGACCACGCAGACACCCGCCCGTCTTGGCCATCCCAGCAAAGCCCTCTCCTGCCCACCACGAACTGTACACACAGCCGCCCACGCTCCCCAGACACCAGCCAACCCCTCGCCCAGGGCAGCAGTCCAGCCTGGTGAGCCCCAGGTTTCAGCACACCACAGGGACCACACATCCCCTGAATTTGTCCTTTAAAGTAACCAACAGGGAGCCGTGCCCCAAGAAGGCAGGTGGGCAGGTTCCCAGGTGCAGATGCTGACGCCAGAGGCCAGGCCGCGAGGACTGCTCCGAGCCGAGGGCTGCACTTACAGCGTGGAGAGGGCCTGCAGGGTGTCGAAGGCTCCGGGGGAGATGGTGGCGATCTGGTTGTCGTAAAGCGAGAGGAGGCGGACATTGCGCAGGCCCGTGAAGCTGTCGTTGTGGATGCAGCCGATACGATTGTTCCTCAGCATCCTGGGGGGGAGGAGAGGGAGGAAGAGCCCTCGCTGTGCCCTGTGGCCATCTGCCTGAGAGGTGCATTGGCCACCACCAGTGAGTTCACAGATTCTCCCCTCCAGACCCTCCGCCTCAGCAATGCCCTCCTCTGCCTCTGCCCCCCATGGCCTCACCGCAGCTCTCTCCTTCACTCCCTGGGTGCCCAGTGCCTCCTCCACTTTCAGGTCATGCTCCACCTCAATACCCAGTCGTGTCCCTTTTCAGCCAAAGCCCTTAGTGGCCTCCAAACTGCCCACAGAATTATGCTTAAACTAGAGGCCCGGTGCACAAGTTCGTGCATGGATAGGGTCCCTCGGCCTGGCCGGCGATCAGGGCCGATTGGGGCTGTCTCATTCAGTCCTTATTGGGGTGATCAGGGCCGGCCAGCCAGGTGGGGGGAAGGGCTGTTCGGAGCTGTTGGCTGGGAGGGAGGGACCACAGGAAGTTGGCCCGTCCCAATAGGTTGGCTGTGGGAGTGCACTGATCACCAGAGGGCAGCTCCTGCATTGATCCTCTGCTCCCTGGTGATCAGTGTGCATGATAGTGACCCATCAACCATTTGGTTGTTTGGTCAAAATGGTTGCTTAGGGTGTTATGTATGTATAGATGCTTTGCTCTTTAGCGTGTCCAGTAGACCTCTGGAGCCTGTCCAACCTGCCCCACACCAGCACCTGCCCGCTCCCCAGAGAGCGACACACCATCCACTCCTTTGTCCTGCAAACCTGCTGCCCAGGCCTGCACTGCTCTGCCATCCCTGGCTAGGATTTCCATCTGCAATGACCTTTCTCTTTCTTTATATCTACTAAAGTCTCGTTCAGATAAACCTGGCTCAGTTCTCCTCCCCAAGCAAAAACGAAACCCAAGCCTGACACAGAACAGGCAATTCCCAAAAGAAATTCAAATGGTTTATGAGCAATCACAAACAATGTTCAAACTTAATAGTAAAAGACATTTAAGCGATATTACATCTTTGCCTGCCAAACTACAAATAAAAACAAATGATAATAATAATAATAATAATAATAATAATAATACAGTAATAATAAGTGATGCCACCCAGGGTTGGCAGGGGTGTGGGCAAACGGGCACTTTCATGCCTGGCTGGCGGAGAATGCCTGGGAACCCCCCTGGAAGGGCACTGTGAGCTTTCACTCAGCAAGGCTGCATTCAGGAATCTCTCATAAGGGAGTAATCCTGGGTGGGCACAGAATTGCATGACAATTACATTAATCATGCCACTGCTTATACTTAAGCATTAGAAATAGTCTAAATTTCCAATAACATTCGAAGGGATGCTGTAAAGGACATTTTAATGATTTGTAAAGGTGCTCCTGTTGTGTTTCAGGAAAAAGCAGGTTACAAAAGAAAACGTATCATAGGATCCATGAAAAAGTCTGTATGTGCCCATGCACGTATGTGGGTGCGTGTGTGTATGTGTATGCAGGTATACACACATATCTTGTTTCTGCGGGAAGGAGGGGCTATGGTGTTCCTGCTCTGGCCCAGCACCAGCCCTCCCCTCTCCTCTGTTCCCACCCAAGTCTTCCTCAGAAAGAACCCCAGGCACTGCTCGGCACCCTCATTCAAGAAATACAGGGTATGCAGCCTGGCAAAGTGGCCACACTCTGTTCCCAAGGGAAAAACAAACTGCAAGACAGCAAATGATAAAATCCACTGTTTGTAAAACGGAAAAAAAACTCCAGAGAGAGTCCTTCCTGCACTCATGGACCTTACCAACCTCCACGTGAGCTCAGAAACAAAGCTGGAACCTGCCGCAGGCTCAGCTCTAAAGCCAGGCAGGGCTCCTAGACCCGTGCTGCCCAACACAGCTACTCGCCACATGTTGCTATTTAGACTTAAATCCATTAAAAGGAAATGAAATTTGCCCTGGCTGGTTTGGCTCAGTGGCTAGAGCGTTGGCCTGCAGACTGAGGTCCCAGGTTTAATTCCAGTCAAGGGTTGTGGGCTTGATTCCCAGTGGGGGGCGTGCAGGAGGCAGCCAATCAATGATTACCTCACATTATTGATGTTTCTATCTCTCCCTCTCCCTTCCTCTCTGAAATCAAAAAAATATATATAAAAGCCTAATATGCAAGGTGTCCCCTCCTGAGTTCAATCTCTTGCTATGACATTTGCTGACCACCAGGGGGCAGCGCAGAATGAAGGAAGGCCCTGGCCGGCAGCCAGCAGCCACGAGGGACCCTACCCGTGCATGAATTTCATGCACTGGGCCTCTAATATATATATGTCTCTCTCACACACACACAAGGAAATAAAATTCAAAATAACAGGAAATGGAAATTTAAAATTTAGTGCCTCAGTAGCACTAGCCACACATCAAGTACTCCACAGCCACCGGGGCCATGGTGTTGGACAGCACAGATGCAGGACATTTCCATCACAGTGGGAAGTCAGACTGGACAGCACTGTCTGCTGGACACCCATGACCACTGAGGGGCCGGTGCTGCCTGGGTGGGTGGCACTCTTAGAGGAGGGGCAGGTGACCCCAGGATCCCACTGGGTCTGATGTCTGGTTAGCTCTGGTGAGCTCTGGGTCATGCAACCCCAAAATCCCTCAATGGTAGGCCATCACTGCTCGCCCACCTACACCCACAGAGTCTCCTCCGCAATGTCCCGCCCTGGACAACCTCCTGCCTGCAGTCGAGCCAGTGCTCCCGGACGGAACTCACATGCTGTGTGTGCTCCTGCAGCCTGACCACAGGGCAAGGGGAGGGGACCTCCAGCAGGCCCGCCTCCCTCCACCCCTTCACCAGGCACCAGCCCCACAGCCCAGGGAACAAGAAACAGGCCTCACCACAGTCACCAACGTCTGATTACTTGGCCCACTGCAGTCAGGTTCCCCTCCTGCGAACTGGGGCCAGGGATAGGGGGTCTCCCACCCTCTTTTCCTTTCCCTTTAATGCAGACACCCACATTCTGGCTTTTGCCCACGAAGCCCCGCCAACACCCGGCTCCTGGCCCACACACTCACAGGGTCCGCAAGCCATCCAGGCCGCGGAACATGCCGCTGCGGATGGACTCCAGCTGGTTGGCGGTCAGGTGCAGCTCGCTCACAGAGGCAGCGCCCTCGAAGGCCCCGTCTTCGATTTCTGACACCTTGTTGTTGCTCAGATTGCTGGGAGAGGAGGTGGTGGGAGGATAACGGAGCTCAGGGCCCCCTACCCCCTTCCTACACCCAATCCCGGGGCACAGGAGTCCTGCCCCCTACCCCGCAGCAGCTCCCCCACACCCAGAAGCTTCCTTCTCATCCCCGGCCAGTGTCCTGCCTGCAACCTTCCCTCGGATGGGCAACTCACATTTTCTTCAGATGAGTGAGCTTTTTAAACACACCAGTGGCCTCCAGGACCGAGATCTCATTGTTGTTTAATCGCCTGTAAGAGGCAATCAAGGGAACTTACACACATGTAAATAACAGACACTGAAACACCTTTCAGACAAAGGGGACCCCCAGGAGAATCTACCCGCTGGGCCAACTGACCCTGTTTCAAAGGAGCTGGGAGGAAGGGAGCTGTGCATATTTTTAGCATTAAAAGTGCTATGAATGCCCTGGCTGGTTTGGCTCAGTGGATAGAACGTCGGCCTGCAGACTCAAGGGTCCCAGATTCGATTCCGGTCAAGGGCATGTACCTTGGTTGCGGCCATATCCCCAGTGGGGGGTGTGCAGGAGGCAGCTGATCGATGTTTCTCTCTCATCGATGTTTCTAACTCTCTATCCCTCTCCCTTCCTCTCAGTAAAAAAATCAATAAAATATATATTTTTTAAAGTGCTATGAAAATTTACATACATAAATGGCATGTGTGTAGGTATCCATGCTCATGCGTGCACAGGGTGTCCCCCAAAACTATAGACACACTTGAACAGCTGATAGCTCCATTTTGAAAATAAAATGTATTTTAGTAAACACCGCCTTTATAATGATTCCAAGTATGCATATACCTTTCTTGGGACATCTCTATATGTGCACCCATTTATATTTTTAGACAGAGAAAATAAATAGTTAAAGGACAGCTTAAGCTCCGAAGTCAGCTAATGAAATCGTGCCCCCAAAATGGCCAGAGCATCATTGCGAGAAGGCACCCCGGGTTCAGGCTGGTGACCTGCCCCGGATGCCAGAAACGCTTCAAGAGTGAGTAGGGCTGTGAGTCGAAGCAAAGGGGCCACAGGGGGCTGCTTCCTGCAAAGCCAGTGGCTGTCATGCTGGGGTCTCCAGTGGCCCCCAAACAGAGCCCACCCAGGGGAAAGCCTGGAGCAGGTGCAAGGAGGGGAGCAGGGCCAGGGGCACGTGAGGGGTGCGGGCGGCTGGGGGCCTCACAGCTCGGCAGTGGACTGGGGGATGCGCTCAGGGATCTTGGTGAGCCTCAGGCTGGAGCACTCGGCCACGCCGGCCTCACAGCGGCACTTGTGGGGACAGACCACGTCGCTGTTGCACTCGCTGTTCAGCTGGTAATCCTCCGTGCCTGCGGGGAGACGGCAGGGCCGGGGCTGAGGGCTGGGGCAGGCTCCAAGCAGACTCGCCCAGCCCCCTCAGCCTGCCGCCCCAGGCCCCTGCCCACCCACTGCCACCATCCCACCCGGACAGCCCCTGGTGCCCCCATGTTCCGACCTGGAATGAAGTACTGCTCTTTGGCTGCAAAGGGAAACACCATGACGTTAGTGGGATCGTCCAGGACTTGCAAGAAAGCCCAAACCCCAGACCCACTGCCCAGCGGGACGCACCCCAGGAACAAGGCTGGGGCCCAGATCAGGGCCCACCTGCCCAGCCGCTGTGTGGAGGAGCCTTCCTTGCCTGGGCCAATGCTGGGACAGCACCACACCCAATGACACCTCTCAGGGAGTGCCAACGCCACGGGCACTCTCCCGTGCACAGGCACAGATGGGGATGGGGGCATCAGGCCTCCGACCAGAATCCAGGCTCAGAAGCTGACCACCCCGTCCCCAGCCACAGGCTGTGTTTGCTGCCTGGGGACCTGGAGGAGGCCGCTCTCTCACTGGGAGGGTCTGAGGCTGCAAGTGGCCTAAACACACTGGCCTGGGGGTGGAGGACCTGGGCCCTTGTCTGGGTCCTCCCTGGGGCCCTCCCTCCCAGGCTTCAGTAAACAGGGGTGGGACCAAACACCATTCAGATCCCCACACCTCGGGACAGCCTTGCTAGAGCCAGGCAGGCAGTGTCTCGTCCCCCAGCAAACGGAAGACACACAAGGGGGGCAGGCAGCTACCTGAGCACCGGAACTTCTTGCTCTTGATCTGCCCAATGCGCTTGTTGGCCAGGCGCCCGGGGCTGGCGCAACGTGCCCCGCTCGTCTCAATGGGGTTGGTGCGCAGGAAGTCCGCCAGCCACTTGAGGTTGCAGTCACAGATGAAAGGGTTCTGGGCCAGATGCCTGTGCAAAAGGGGCAGGTCAGGGGTCAGGGGTCAGGGCTGGGGCTGCGGGTCTGCGCTGACCTCCACCTGGATGAGTGAGGCCTCCCCACTGGCTCTCAGCCTGACGCCCGGGCTGGCCCTGGGAAGACACGCACCACCTGGGGCACCGCCTAGGCACTTGCCCAGCATCACAGCGAGGAGGGGCTCGGCATCTGGGGCCCCCAGCTGTCCCTGCCACACACCCCCCTCCCGCCAGCCTACCTTGTTCTCCCCTCCTGCTCTCACCTGCCCCTCCCTCTGCCCTGGGACATTTCACACACAGAATGGAGACAGGAGTGGCCTGTGGCCAGGCCAGAGCACCGCTGTCCTGCCACAGGTGAGGTGGCAGAGCAGCCCCCAGGACCCAGGCTGCCGCCTCCTGGCCGTTGTACACGCCGCCCCTTGCCCGTGACCTCTAGTCTCCCATTCTTGACAATTTTCCCGTGGCGCCCCCTTCCTCTCCCCGGCTGTAAGGAAATTAATTAGCAGGACGGGCTGCCGGCAGGCTCCTGGGCTTTAATGAGTCTGTCTTCGCAGCTGACATCCCAGCCGCCGTGCAGAGTCCCCAGGGAGCAGGGCTCGTGCAGGTGTTATCTGAGGGTAAACAACGTGGCGGGAACAGCAGTGACAACAACGGCTACGACAACATTAATAATAAATGCCCATTAAGTGCCCATCATCAGGCCCACAGGCCAGCACATCGAGTCAAGCTATTGGGCCCGTGGTTAAAGATGCAGAATGAAGGACACCGCCTACTAGTAAGTGCCTCGTTTAACCAAACAGCAGATGTCAAGACACTTCCCCATCCAGAAGCCCGCCCACTGGAAACAAGACTCTTTTTAAAAGCATAACCACAACTGCACTAGCAAATGGAGAAGGAACGTTAGAATCCAAACGTCTCCGTGTCGGGACCTCTAATGAAGAACGGGTCCAGGCGTGCAGATCAGCAGCCGTGTCAATCACCGAAAGAGAGGCAACCAGACAGCACGGCCTCCTGTGGCAGTGCACAGTCCTCCCCAAGAAGTCATTTTGCCCAAAACAGAAAGGGACACCGTCGGGACCTGGACAAGCTCCTAGATGTAAATTTCTGTGTTCGGGACCGAGGAGTGTGCGAAACTCCGCCATGGGGAGTACAACCGGGAAGTCCGTTCTGGGGGAAACGCCTCAGAACCAATCATGCAGTACATGCAACCAACAAACCGCAAGGGAAAAGGGAGTGGAGAGGACACGGAGAGATTGAAAACTGACGTGGTCCCAGCCAGGTGTATTGCACAGGCCTAACTTAAACCCTGACTCCAACCAATTGCCTTCAAAATCGTGTGACGTGTGTGAGACACTTGGGAATTCAGGAATGAGATATTTGATGATATGCAGGGATTACTTTTGAAATGTTTAAGATATAAGAATAGTGATGTGGCTGTGTTTTTAGAGCCCTTGCCTTTTACACATATGTGTGAAGGGACAAGTGATCGATGATAAAGGATGCCTGGGAGGCAGGGACGAGGGGGGGGGGTGTAGAGGCAAGGAGACTGGCCCCGAGTTAAGCTGGGTGATGAGTCTGGGGCGGATCATGGCCCACCTTTAATACGCTCCTAATATTCTATAACAAAAGATTAAAACAAATTCCTAGTGGGGCTGCTCTCTAATTTTCAATCATCGTCGCCATTACTAGGTTTTACCTGATTTAAGACATTGTCCAGTGCAAGATGTACTTTTGTGTATTATCAAGAAAGAACAAAATGTCAATGAAATGATATGCCGTCGACGCTGCAACGCATCCCAGTTTTAGAGCTGCTCATGTGGGAACAACATGTGTCTTGGCATCAATGGACACTGTTATTATCACCATTACTAGGGGCCCGGTGCACAAAAATTTGTGCAATTGTTATTATTACTATTATTATTAACTGCAGCCAGCATTTAAGAAGCATTTACAGTATGCTAAGCTCTACACAAACAACCCCTTTTAACCCCAAAACAACCTTATGAAGATGATATCCTCATTTTATGAATAAGTAAACGGAGGCCCAGAGAAGCAAATTAACTTGCCCAGAGTCACACAGCCAATATGAGGCATAGCTGGGATTTAAACCCAGGATTGTCTAGCCCGGGGCCCGTGCTCTTTCCTCCCTAAGAGGTGATGCTGGTGAGAAAAACGTGCAGGTCAAGACTGTTAGCTGCCTGCCCCAGGAGACTGCTGCCTCCCCCTCGGTCCAACTGCTGGGCGGAGGGGCAGGCAGAGGGCACTCACAGGGTCTGGATGGCCCGCAGGGAGGTGAAGGTGCCCTTGGCGAGGCTCTGGATCTTGTTGTCGTACAGGGAGAGAAGCGAGAGGTTCTGCAGGTCCTGGAAGGCGTCTGGACGGATGCAGTTGATCTTGTTGGCGTTCAGGAGCCTGTGGGCAGAGCCAGGGCCAGGTGGTGAGGGGAAGGCACAGGGGAGCTGGCCCTCTGGGTGCCCACTCCACCCAAGAGGCATGGAGAACTCTGACGGTCTCCTCCATGCACAGAGACCAACTCAGCCAACCCTCTTCTCTCTTTCAATGAACTGCTAGAGGTGCTCCTGGCAGCCCCGGAAATCAGAGAGCATAGGGGCAAAGCCACCTCCCAGAGGCCGTAGAGGCTCCTCCTCCATCCTAGAGTTCTCCGGGGCCCCAGGCAGCTGAGATGGGCTCCGTGCCTCTTAGGTCCTGAGAGAAAACCCTTGCGTGAACTCTCATGGTTCGAGGAGGCTGAGCTGGCCTGGGTGACCCATGGGGTGGACAGCTCTCCTCAGCCATGCTAGCCTCTCATTCAGGTCTCCCGCTATCAGTCCAAGTCGCCTCTCTGGCCTCTGCAGAGCCCCAAAGCCTCTCACAGCCCTATTACATCTGCCGTCCTCCAAGCTCTTTGCCTCCAGGGAATCCCACACCCCAAAGAGGTGGAAAAGGCCAGACTGGAAGGCCAGAGGAATACTCCCAGGGCCCCACCCAAGCAACCATCCGATGGGTCCTTACAGGAGCTGCAGGTTGTACAGGCCTCCAAACACAGCCCGGGGGAGGTCTGTGATCTTGTTCCCATAGAGGACCCTGGAGAAAAGGCAGCAGAAGGGGAGAGTTAGACAGCCCACCAGGCTGGAGGTTTGTTATAACAACTTGCCAGCAGATGGCAGTAGAGTGATTAAGAAAGAGTCCCCTGTTCTGACTAGGTGTCCGGGTTGATGATGCGGATTTTTTTCAATCGATGGGGTTCCACATATGTTATGCACGTGCTTTGATATGTATGCTATTTTGTTGTATTGACTACAAGCTTCAAAACTTCATATGTCAAATTTTCTGAAGGTGTTGACATCATAGATATTTTTACGCTTAAAAATGTCAAGTTTCGTGCCAAAAAGAACATTTGCGGGAAGTTTTAATTCGTTACTTTATTTGGAAGAAAAGTGCTAGCAATGGACATTACTTTGAATAAAGCACTTTTGATGTTTCCTTGAAATTATTGTGTTTTCTTTTTTTTTATCGTGTTTTCTTTGATCACAAAATCCGCATTACTAACTGGTTAGCAATTAATCCGCATTATTAACCGGTTACTGTTTAACCCACATTAACCAGTTAATAATGTGGATCCATCAGGAACTGGTTAATAATGCAGATCAATCATTAACCAGTTAATAATTCGGATTAACTACTAACTGGTTAGCATTGTGGATTAAGCGGTGCCATTCACGAGAGTCCCTGCCTCGGACTCCTCTCCAGGAGAAAAGGTGCACACAAAAGGCACTCAGCGACGGGCTGCATCCTGCTCCACCTCCCGGAACCCTCATCTCCGGGAGGCGGTGTCCATGCTGCCAGGGCAGTGAAAACACTGATCCTAAGAGTAACACACGGCCCTGCTGAGGGGAGCTCGCCTGTCTACAGGCGCCCTGAGTGTGCTCTCTGCATAGACAACGTGCCGTGGGACCTCAGAGTGAGGGGCTTGGTGAGCATGGAGGGCGGGCAGACAGGCAGGGCTTCTTGGAAAAAGAGAGATGAAAAAGCATTTCCTGAATGAGTTGGGGTTTTTTTTGGTGTTGTTAAATTTAATTTTTATTTTTCTGAGATAAAGTTTTGATGCTGCATGATGCTTTGTAGATTTACAGACCCCACCCCCTGAGAAAGGGAAGTGCTGGAGGGAGGTGGAGGAAAATGTGTCCTTTACATCCTCACCACAACTTGGGATCAGAGCATGCTGGGGACGGAAGACGCGGGTGTGGCAGATGTCACCGCTGGAGCTGGTGGGGGCTCCATTGCAGGTGACCTGGGGAAGGCTCAGGAGCGTGGAGTGCTGGGCCTCTGTGGGGAGGCAGGGCCAACAGGAAAGCTGGGCCCAGTCCCATGACTACCACAAAGCATGCTGGGAAAATCCCCACTGTGGTGGGGAGAGCATCACAGTTGCCAGAGCAACAGCTCTGCCTGATTTCCCATGCACTCAGTCCTGGATTCCCTCCTCCCCTCCCAGCTGCAGAGGGTCCACCGGTGAGGAAGGGGATGCTGGGCATAGCGACCCTGGACTTCGCAGCCAAAGGGAAACCCATTGAGGCTGGGAAGGTGGGGGCTGTGCTCTCTCTCCAGCACCCACAGGAGGGGCTTCAGGCCCTGCTGGCCTCCTTGGGAGACACCCTGGACCCCAGCAGGCGCTGCTACTCACAGTGAGTTCAGGGAGCGGAGGCCCTGGAAGGCATCGGGCGCGATCTCTGCTATCTGGTTGTTGCTCAGGTCTCTGCAGTGAGAGAGAGAGAGAGGGCTGAATCCCTCAGCGGCCACCAAGCCGTGCCTGGTCCCCTGCCCCTCCCAGATGCCACGGGAGGGCAAGGGCTGCTTTGAGATTAGAAAAGTGAGGGGCCCTTCTCCCCTCCATCAGGAAAACCCACAGCCCTATCGCCCTGTGCAGTCCCAGGGTCCTGCACGGATGGGACGCTCCAGCCTTGGTCTGTTTCGACAGCTTCCCCCCCTCCCAGCGGTCCCCAGCATCCCCTCTCATGTCCATGGCGGCTCCTGTTGGTGCCCAAGCTGAAAGGGAAGGATGACAGTCTGGCCATATGCCACACTCGGGCTCAACATTTAGGCCTCAGGACAACCCTGCAAAGAGGTCATACCAACTGCCAGCCCACGTCACAGAGGAGCCACCTCAGGGGCAGGAACACCAGGCAGCAGCTTGCTCATAGGGAGAGGCAGGGCCTGCCCAGGGCTGTGGCCTGCTGGGTCTGGGGTCTGGGGTCTCCCTCCCGCCCCTGCTGACTCTCAGGAAGCAGTGGGAGGCACTCACATCCTCCGCAGCTTTCTGTAGGGAGAGAAGGCTCCTGGGGGAATGGACTTGATTCCGTTGAGCTCCAGGCGGCTGCAGGTAGAGAACACAGAGGCTGCCCCTGGTCAGGTAGCCCCAGTCTGGGCTGCAGCCTGCTGGGCTCACCCACCCGCCATGCCCTTTGTCCCCCTGTCCTGCTCCCAACTTCTGTCTGGAGTGGGCGGCCTGGCACAGGCAGATGTGAGCTCCATTATCCCAGGCTGCCATGGCTGAAAGGGGCCTGCAAATGATGCTAATACTAAGAAACCACTCCTGGCAGACACCCAGCTGGGTTGGACAGATCAACCACGGAGGAACAGCCCCTCCCAGCCCGCCAGCGTTGCCCTGCCTGGCAGAGAGCTCAGCCAGCCAAAGCACTGACTTCTCCATTTGCCCTGAAGGACCTTGAAGTAAGTCCTTGGGTGGCATCTGCTCCAGCTCTTCCCTGGACCACCAGAGCTTGGCCCAGCCCCAGAGCCTGTGCCCTGTGCCCGTTCTGCCCTGTACTCACATCTCCGTCATGGTCTCAGGCAGGTTGGCAGGGATGGCGGTGAGGCCTTTGCCACGGCAGTCCACAATGCCGTTGCTGCAGGAGCACATGGCCGGGCAGGAGCCGGAGGAGAGGGTGCAAGAGGGCACGTGCCCTGCCTCCCCTTGGCCTGCGGGAACAGTGGGCGGTGACCTCAGGGTGTCCCATGTCAGCACCTCCCTCCTGAGATACAGACTGATGAGTAGGGACAGAGACGTGGTGTTTCTCTGGATGAGGATGAACCAGAGATCGCCAAGAACCCCCGTGTAACCCCATGGGCACCTGGCACACAGAGGACCTTGTTAGATGTTTGCTGAACTTGAATCTCGACCGGACTGTGCTGCACAGAAGTGAGGCTCAGGTGCCAGGAAATCCTAGCCTGAATTCTGAAACCACAGGTTCTCGTCCAAGTCACTCAGCGCTTTGGAGCCAAAGTCTCCTCGTCCATCCTCGAAGGATGACAAGGACTCGGCTTGCCTAGCATTTACTCTGTGTCACATGCTGTGGTAAGTGTTGTACATGTGGTATCTCCTTTCATCTTACTGCTCAACCTTGGAGGAGCATTCTTGTGCCCATTTTACAGGTGAGAAGACAGAGTCCTCACTATTAATTACTTTGCGGAAACACACAGCTGACAGGCGCTGAAACTAGGATGAAGCCCAGTGTGTGATAAATTACTGTAACTGAACGTAAATTATATACAGGGTACTGTCTTAAGTGTACAACTGGATGATTTCTACTTATGAATATGCCCACAGAACCACCCCCCAGACACGGAACATTTCCATCACCCACGAAGGCTCCTCTACCCTTTCCCCAAGGCAACCATTGTTCTGAGACCCAGCACTAAAGATTTCTTCTGCCAGTTTGTGGACGTCACACAATGAAATCAGACAGCGGGTTTGCAGGTCCGGCTTCTTTTGCTCAGGATACAATCTCTGACATTGAATCTATCAGTAGGTGTTTTTTTTTAACTCTGACTAGAATTCTATTGCACAGATGAGTTATAAATAGTTAGTCCACTCTGTTGGTGGACATGTGAGCTGTCTCCAACGTGAGCTGCTGTGAAGAAAGCTGCCTTGGATATTCTTGGACACGCGTGTTGGCAGAGCATATGCACACACCTAGCAGGAGCTGTAGGGTCACGGGTAGACATATGCTGGGCTTTCCTAGATTCTGCTGAACAGTGTGCTAAGCGGCTGAGCTGATTTACACTCCCAGCAGGGTTTTAACCTCTAACCTTTCTTGGCTCCCCTGAAGGGTGGGTGCCAAAATCAGAAAAGACAAAGTCCTAGGCCCTCTGGCAAACTGTGGCTTCACTTTCTCAGGAAAGGGGCTGCCAGGGGGAAGGAGGGAGGGGAGGGTGCCTGGATATAGAAACCAAGGTATTCAAATGCAAATAAAAAGGTTTCACTTCAAAATAATTGTCCCAGCCCTGACCGGTTTGGCTCAGTGGATGGAGCATCGGCCTTTGGACTCAAGGGTCTCAGGTTCGATTCTGGTCAAGGGCATGTACCTTGGTTGCAGGCACATCCCCAGTAGGTGTGCAGAAGGCAGCTGATCGATGTTTCTCTCTCATCGATGTTTCTAACTCTCTATCCCTCTCCCTTCCTCTCTGTAAAAATCAATAAAATATATTTAAAAAAATAATTGTCCCAGTGAAGTATCTACTCCTCTTCCTAAGACCTGAGGCAGCTGCAATTACTCAGAGGGGCTCATCAGCTGGACACTCCTCACACATGAGTGCATACCCAGGTGTGCACACACATACACATGCTCACACACTCACACTCCTGTACACACACTCACGGTACAGTCACAGTCACACACTCACATGCTCACACACACTACCCTTACACATACAGTCGCACACTCTCTCCACATGCACTCTCACACTCATACAGTCACACACACACACGTATGTATATGTGTGTGTATATATATTGATTTCAGAGAGGTAGGCAGAGGGAGAGATAGAAACTTCAATGGTGGGAAAGAATCATTGATCAGCTGCCTCCTGCACTCTCCCTACCGGAACCTGGTCATGTGTCCTGACTGGGAATCTAACCATGACCTCCTGGTTCATAGGTTGATGCTCAACCATTGAGCCACACTCATACTCCTGTACATACACTCACACACACACACACACACACACACACACACACACACACACCTCAGCAGCCCTCAGCTCAGGAGCAGCCTTGGTGCTGCCAGTGCTGTGGGGAAGGGGAGCTTCACATGGAGGAGAGGCTGCTGGGCCCAGTAGACTCTCCTCCCTCAGAGCTCTAAATGGCTGGCAGGCTCACTCACTGGTTTGGGAGAATGGGCAGCCCCTCATCCTCTGTTGTGAATCTGAACCCTTCATTCACTCAGCAAACCTTTCTTGAGCATCTCTCTGTGCCAAGCACATGTCACGTGCTGGGGATGCTGTCAGAAACCATGATCGCATATTCCATGTGCCTTGGGTCGGGGAACAAGCCGGGAGGGGGTGCCAATAGGTCCAGCCTGCGAGAAGCCTGGGGTGGGAGGCACCTGCTCCGGGAAGGGGCCCAGGTGGGCCCAGCTGGGACACACTGAGTGACAAGGCCAAAGGGTGGCCAGGGAGGGCTGAGATGACCCTGCCCCAGCCTCACCAAGCTTGGGGACAGTCTGGACTCTCCCAGGGGGCTGGTGAGTACAGGCAGCAGTGACCTGCCCAGACCTGTGGGTCCTTTCAGGTCCTCTGGCTCCATATTGAGACGGAAGGAGCTAGAAAGGAAGTGGAGTGGGTAGGCACGAGGCTCTCCCAGCTGAGGCTAGATGGGCCAATTCAATGACTTTTCAGATAAGGCCATCACAGGAGGGAAGGGTGGCAATAGGAGGAGCCAAGGGATGGGAGGGGAAGGAAGGGGTGAGGGACAGGAGGTAGGACAGAGAGGGACAATGTGGGTGGAGGCAGTGGGCAGACAGGAAGAGAAGATGCTGTGGCAGGAGGGACAAAGGAGGGAAGGAAGAGGACAGCAAGATGGCGGCATAAGGTAAACACCGTAAATGCAGCCGTGAAAAACTATTTCAGAAAAACCACGAAAAGAACACACGGACACCACTCGCACCCACAGGAAGGCTGGCTGAGTGAAAATCCTACAACTAGAAAAGAGTCTGAGACTCAGAGGAGTGGCGGAAGCAAAGTACAGAGGTACGGAGGCACACGCACGGGGCTCGGGGAAAGGGCTGGTGCCGGAGGTCGCGGTTCTTTTCCAAAACGGAGAGAGCCACAAGTTCCCAGCGGCTCTGAACTCCAGTTCCAGGCGAGTTTCTGAGGACCCAGACACCTGGAGAAGGGGGACTGACTGGCACCGGGAGGAAATCCAAAGCGGGTTTCTCTCAGCGTTGCTTGCAGCAATTACCATGGGACACAGAGACCTGGTGTCTCTCAGCACAGGGTTGAGAAGCGCCATAGCTATTTGCTCCGCCCTGCCCTGCAAACTCCCCGAGGCCCCGCCCCTCCCAAGCTGCATCAGAGACTTTTGCATATAAAAGGCTGAGTAGCCTAAGGCAAAGGCTAACTCAACACCTCCTTAAAGATACAGGAGCCAGCCCCACCCAGTGGCCAGAGTGGGACTAACCTAAACAAAACAGATCCACAAGGAACACACTCGGGGCAGATGCAGTGAGCATAAAAGCCCCACTGAAACAACTCTTGCCCCATAAGGGTGTCTCCAG
>PVJC01000812.1:80686-109208 GCA_004026665.1 Murina feae | reverse complement strand
GGGGGGGGGGGCCTGAGAACACGGGACTCCTGGGATGACACAGACAGCTTACTCAGAAGGTGGAAAGCGATCTGTTCTTCGTGGACAGGCCCCGCGAGGCGGCCAATGAGCTGTCAGGTATAATTAGACTAAGTCCCAGCAACAGGCGCGGTGCCCCGTTCGTGTCAGCACCCTTTTGCCCGCGTCTGTTTCTGGGGCCTGAGCACCATCGCTTTATTGGACCCCCGACCTAGGGTGTCTCCCGGCACACTGGGGCCTGGGGTTTGCTCTCAGAGGGACATGGCTGCTCTCATCACCCTGGGAAAAGGAATAATAATAAGTAGTAAATAATAGAGAATGGTTACGATGATAGAAATAATAACCATGCCATCAGAGACCACCTTTGGAGGATCCGCTGTGTGCCAGGGACTTGGCAGGTCCTGAGCGTATGTGACCTCATTTAACCAACCGTATGGGGTGAGGACGGGGGGCGGGGGGGAATCTTATCCTTGTTTGCCACAGGATGACAGTGAGGCTCAGGGTCTTCAAGTGAGAACAGCAGACACGGAATTCAGGTTTCTGGACTTTAAAGCACAGGTGGTTTTTTTCTTGTTTTTGTCTGTTTGTTTTGGTTAATCATCACCCGAGATTATTTTTTCCCTTGATTTAGGGGGAATGGGAGAGGGAGAGAGGGAGAGAAGGAGAGTGGGGGGAGGGAGAGAGAGAGAGAGAGAGAGAGAGAGAGAGAGAGAAACATCAATGTCAGAGAGACACATCAATTGGTTGCCTCCTGCACAAGCCCTGACTGGGGCCAAGATCGAACCTGCAACCCAGGTAAATGCCCTTGACTGGAAATCGACCAGAAATTGACCCTGAGACCCTTTGGTGCATAGGCTGACTGCCCTTTAACCATTGAGCACACCAGCCAGGGCCAAGCACAGGTTCTTTTTAAAAAAATATTTTTATTGACTTCAGAGAGGAAGGAAGAGGGAGAGAGAACTGGAAACATCAACAATGACAGAGAATCATTGACCGACTGCCTCCTGCACACCCCGCACTGGGAATCGAGCCTGAGACTCAGGCATGTGCCCTGACCAGGAATCGAACCCTGACCTCCTTAAGCACAGATTCTTAGTGGCCACGGCCAATTGGTCGGTCCTGCTGACGCAGGGCGGCTTCTAAAATGCGCTGCCCTCGTCCCAGCTCGTGAGGGAGTTCCAGATGCTCAGCTTGGACTCTGAGAACTGGGTTTGCTGGGCACTGACCCCAAGTGCCTCGCTCCATCCTCTGGTTTGAGGAGCCCAGCAGGTGAAGGGGTGAGCAGTCGTGAGAGGAAACCTGGCCCCGACCTTGGGAGGCATCGACGGGTGTGAGGGAGACAGTGAAGCTGGCCTTGCCTGGGACCGAGGTGCTCTGAACACCCTTCCCCGAGCCCAGCCTCGGTATCGGGCCCCACACATCAGTGCGGCTCAGACCCACCAAGCACTGAGGCAGCCCCTGTGGATGGGGCCAGCTGGGCCGAGCGGCCCAGCGATGACCCTCCAGGAGGTCTGATCACTGACGCAGGCGGGAAACCGTTCCTCCATATAATGCTGCAGCCTGCTGCTCTGGGCACCTGGTGGGACAGGGGAGCTGGAGAAAGCAGGTGTCCCATCTCCCAGCCTCAGCGCCCCGGCTCCGCCCATCCTCACCCACACCCTCTGCACCTCCCTGCAGCTCTCTCCACACCCTCCATGTGAGGACGCTTGCCGCTTGCCGCCTCTCACTTTAGAAACAGCCGAGTCCTCCGGGCATCGGGCACGTGGAGGTGGACAGTCTCTCTGACGGGACTGGCCCAATCCCTGCGGGTCAGACGCCTCGTTTACCCATTAGCGGCGCTCTGGCCACTGGGTGCAGACAGGCTGGCTCCGGGGCTTTAAAAGGTCACGAATCAAGTGCCCCAGAAAGGCAGGCCCCTGGGATTCTGGTCAGCGGAGCCCCAGAGATGAGCGTGGCTTTCTAAACGCACCAGCAACGAGCATTTTCCTCAAAGAGAATGAGATGCAAGGATCAGAGAGGCTGGAGGCTGCCCATCACCCTGGGAGGCCTGCCCTCCACTGCAAGGCTTGCCTGAGGCCGGAGGAAACTGAGGCTGCCTTCGGACAACTTTCTTGGAAACACTGCCTTGGAGAAAACTGAGGCAGCGACAAAGCGGAAAGCTGCAGAGGAGCTGGGACCCACCGGTTCCTTCCGAATACGAAGTGAGCGGTTCTCAACCTGTGGGTCGTGGTGACCCTTGTGGTGGTCAAAGGACCCTTTCACAGGGATCGCCTAAGCTAAGAAGACCAGATGTTAACATTGGTAAAGCGGGACACTACTGACCGCTTGGCCACCAAAAACCGTATATTCCCTTCCCGTTCTCCCGCCGTTCCCTAGCTTGCCGTGCATTCTTTCCAAACATCGGGACTTTTTTAAAACGCCGCGGGACGCAGGACAAATTGTTAAAAATCGGGACTGTCCCGCCAAAAGCGGGACGTCTGGTCACCTTAGAAATACATCCTGCATCTCAGATATTTACGTTATGATTCATAACAGTGGCAACATTACAGTTATGAAGTAGCAACGAAAATAATTTTATGGTCGGGGCGTCACCACGACATGAGGAGCTGTATTAAAGGGCCGCGGCATCAGGAAGGTTGAGAACCACTGCTCTAACCCATCCTGGTGGGAGAGAGTGCGCATGTCAAGTCAACAAGCAGAGCCTTTTAAAATCATTGTCAGCCCGATGGCTGGGTCGGTTGATGTCTGTCAGGGCACACACCCAGGGTGCAGGTTCAATCCCTGGTCAGGGTGCGTGCAGGAGGCAACTGATCCATGTTTCTTCCTCACATTGATTTTTCCTCTTCCTCCCTCCCTCTTCCTCTCCTCTCCCTTTCTCTTTAAAATCAATTTTTAAAATCGTATTTAAAATACACAAATAAAGTCGCTGTCAGGTCCCACGTTCCTGCTGAACTCTACACGTGCTGTCTCAGTTGACACAACTCCACGGGGTGTTTCCTTGAGTCCCCAGGTGAAGGTGAGGCTCTGAGAGGTTACCTCACTTGCCCAAAGTCATCGGCTCATTAAGGGGTGGGACTGGGACTGGAGACCAGGTCTCTGGGGTTCTCGGCTGGCCTCCTGAAGGACGCAGGAGAACGGCTGCCGCCCAGCAGGTGGGGAGCGGAAAGGTGTGGGCAGAGCTGGGTGAAGCGGGATGGGAGGGAGGGGGTGTTTTTCTCCGCTGTTTGCTTTTCCCAGCACAGTGCAGGGGAGAAGGTGCCTGGCAGGCCCCGCTGGCCACACCGGGGTGATCCTGGGAAGGACCCAGCAGACGATGCTGACTCACCAGTGGACGTGTTACAACGGGTAGACACGAAGCGGAGGAACCTGCTGGCCGGCGCCTTCACAGAAGCGCTCCTCATTCTACAGATGTGGCGGCTGAGACAGGATGGGAAGCATCTTCCCCAAACGGACGCCTCCCAAACGCTTCTTTTTCCAAGAACGACGATGACGACGATGACCGTTGAAATAGTAAAAGCAGCCAACGTTTTCCTGAGTGTGTGGTACGTGTCAAGCTCTGTGCAAAGCATTAGCCATACACATTGTTCAACCTTCACAAAAGCCGCATGGAGATGTTCTAAGGTTATTGTTCTGAGGACCCTGATACAATGGGCGAACCCCACGGCATATGCCTGTCCTTACAATTACACGGAACGGCAGGGGACAGAAGTGGCTGTGAACACCACATGGAACAGGGGGTGACCAACTTCTGTAAAAGACCAAACAGTAATATTTTCAGCTCTGCAGGCCAATCTCCATGGCAACTATTCAACTCAGGGACAGTGTGCAAAAGCAGCTGTAGGCAATACACAAACGCATGGGCGTGGCTGTGTGCCAATAAAACTTTATTTACACAAATAGGCAGCGGGCCACATTTGGCCCTGGGGCTATGAGTTTATGAACCAGTGGATTGGCTGTGAAATCCCAGCCCCACTGTGTCGGGTGTCTGCATAAGTCACTTAACTTCTCGAAGCATCAGCCTCCTCATGTGCAAATTCAGAAAAATAACAGTACCTGCTTGACAGTGTAAGCATGAGAATCCTCCCATTTTTAACACAAAGTATTTCGCATCATTTTTGGAACTCAGTACCAGTATACCGTAAAAGTCAGCTGTTAATACTGTCTGTCTAAACTGCCAAGCTTCTACCCTAGCTGGTTTGGCTCAGTGGATAGAGTGTTGACCTGTGGACTGAAGGGTCCCAGGTTCGATTCCAGTCAAGAGCACATGCCTGGGTTGCGGGCGAGCTCTATGCCCAGGAAGGGGTGTGCAGGAGGCAGCCAATCAATGATTCTCATCACTGATGTTTCTATCTCTCCCTCTCTCCCTTTCTCTCTGAAATCAATAAAAATGTGTTTTAAAAATAAATACATAAATAAATAAACTGCCAAGGTTCTGACTATGGCCCCACCCCTTCCTCGCTGGGTAACCGTGGGCTTGGGATGTAACCTCTCTGTACCTGTTTCCAATATGTAGGAATTAAATGAGACAATAAGTGCAAAGTGCTTAGAATGATGATGTAAAAGCACTTGAGCATTAGCTTGCGTTATTTTTAACATCATGATTATGAATTATTGTTTTGTTATTATTATACTAGAGGCCCAGTGCATGAAATTTGTGCACTCGGGCGGGGGAGGGGATCCTTCAACCCAGTCTGCTCTCTCTTGAAGTCCGGGAGCCCTCAGGGGATGTCAAACTGATAACTTAGGTCCGCTCCCCACTTAGGGCCTAAGCTGCAGGGAGTGGCCCTTAGTCGTCAGTCAGACACCCTTAGTGCTGCCATGGAGATAGGAGAGGCTCCTGCCACTATTGCTGCACTTGCCAGTCATGAGCCCGGCTTCTGGCTGAGTGGTGCTCCCCCTGTGGGAGCACACTGACCACCAGGGGGCAGCTCCTGCATTGGGCATCTGCCCTTGATGGTCAGTGTGTGTCATAGCGACTGGTCATTTGCCATTAGACCAAAACCGGCTCTCCGACATCCCGTGAGGTGTCCCAGATTGTGAGAGGGTGCAGGCCAGGCCAAGGGACCCCACTGGTGCATGATCGGGTTCAGGGAGGGACACGGGCGGTTGGCCAGCTGGGGAGGGGCTGTGGGAGGGCTCCAGGCCTTGTCCAGCCCATCTCGCTCATTCCTGATCAACCGTATCCCAGTAGCAAGCTAACCTAGCGGTCGGAGCATCTATCCCCTGGTGGTCAATGCACGTCATAGCAACTGATCAACCAGTCCACTGTCTGCCCCCTGGTGGTCAGTGCACATCACAGCAAACAGTTGAGCGGCCTTAGCATATCATTAGTATATTATACTTTGATTGATTGAATGGCCAACTGGATGACCGAACACTTAGCATATTAGGCTTTTATTATATAGGATCACATGGTTTCTAACAGGAGCGAACCCCTCACAAGCAAAGATAATAGCACCAAGGCTCTGACTTCTCCTGAAGCTCTGAACACTTGAGCCTTTTGCAAAAGACCGACTGTGCAAATGTATTTCACTGTGCCCACAGGCCAGTTTGGAGATAGCCGCCCTGCGGCGAATTATATCATTACACCGAGCTTTGCCTCTGGACTCCTACTAAAGAGGAGACACATCTGGAACCTCCACGGGTTCCTACCTCCTACCAAGCTCTAAGGTAGGAAAAAAAGGGAGGGGCCTATTTTAATAAATAGATGTTTTTTTATCTGGTGTTAACCTTAATTTCGCATCAGTGTCATCCTTAATTTTGTCTGCAGAGCTTGCCGTCGGCCTGTACCAAAGCTAGTGATGTCTCAGCAACTAGGTTCTCTTTGCTATTTCTGTACCTATGCAGGTCTATGTGGGCAGGGGTTCTCCTAACGCCCGCAGAAGCCAACACAATTAACTTTCACTAAAGGGGATCCCATTGGTTTGGAGAAGATGGTGCTGGAGCCTCTCCTCTGGGTTGTCTCTCACACACACACACACACACACACACACACGCACACAGAGTCCAAACAGCGCTAAAGTAATTAAAGTAGCTGGGATTGATTGGGGTCCTGTGTGACCTTTTGGTAACTTACCTACGCTTGCCATTTAGAGGAAGAATAATTTATGATGCGAGTCAAAGTACAGAAAACCGAGGCAGACAGAGAGAATTCCAATTAGCCTTAGAGGGGTGAACTGTCAGGAAGGGCCAGGAGCCCCTTGTGAAAACAGGTGACAAAAGCAGTAAAGGCCCAGGTTTGCCCAGACACAGGCGCCTGTGGTTGCCAGGGTGTGTCTGCTCTTCTGATTTGTAGAATCCAAGAGTTTCAGGGCTGGGGTCGTCTTAAAGGTCTAACTGAGCCCATTCATTTGACAAATGGGGAAACTGAGGCTCAGAGGAGGGGCTGACTCGCTCTGGACTCAATCACAGGTCACCTGTCCCCTGGATGTGACGGTTTTACCAGTCAGGGCACATGCCCAGGTTGCAGGCTGGATCCCCAGGAGGGGGCATGCAGGAGGCAGCGGATCCATGATTCTCTCTCATCATTCATGTTTCTATCTCTCCTTCTCCCTCCCTGTCTCTGAAATCAATAAAAACATATTTTAAAAAATAATGGAAATGTCAAGTATGTCAGTGTCATAATGAAAGCGAAAGAGGCATGCCAGTTAAATGCAAAACAGGAAGTCCTCACCGAACATCATTGCTAAGTACTATGGCTTTACATGAAGTGACGTATAATGAAGCCAGTTTTCCCACAGGCAAATTGATATCAACGAGAGTTAAGTTCCTACAGCATCTTATCAATATTATGATGAAATGACTATCACTTAAATGACGTTATTCGGGAACCTGCTGTACCTGATACTCGACTAGGTCCTTGTAGAATGCTAAGAAGGACATTGCTGGGCCCACTGGCAAAGCTGGGTGATGGATGGCCGGTGAAAGTATGGTTCAACATTAAATTCTCGAAGTTGGTACCTGCGATGTGGTTATACGAGGTTATCTGTATTCTTTGGAAGTAGACACTGAAATATTTAGGGGTAAAAGGCACATATGATATATGAGCAACTCACTCTCAAAAGTTTCAGAAAATTATACATATATACATACACACACACACACACACACACACATATGAAAAGGCAAAAAGCAAATGGAGTGAAATGTTAACATCTGAATATCTGACCCTGGATAAAGGACATAGAAGTGTTCTTTGTGCTACTGTTACTTCTGAAACTCTCTCATAAGTTTGAAATTATTTCCAAACTAGGGGCCCGGTGCACAAAAATTTGTGCACTCAGGGGGGGTCCTTCAGCCCAGCCTGTGCCCTCTTGCAGACTGGAACCCCTCGGGGGATGTCCACCTGCTGGCATGCCTGGCCAGCCTGGGTGCGGGGCTGATGGCTGTTTGCAGGCTGGCCAACCCCCGAGTGGGGACTCTCACCCCATGGGGGTGTGGCCAGCCTAGGTGAGTGGCTGAGGGCCATTTTCAGGCTGCACACAGCTCCCATTTACCCAACGTCCCAGCGAGGCTGGCTGGAATCAGGTTTCTGAAGTTTATTTATCTTCTATAATTGAAACTTTATTGCCTTGAATGGAAGCCTACGCAGGCAATGAAGCCTCCTGTTTGCTTCAGCTCTGTGGCTTCTATAATTGAAACATTGTCGCCTTGAGCAGAGGCCCAGCTGGCCTAGGCAGGCAGTTTCAACTCCATCGCTGGTGCAACAGAAGCCTGCCAGCCACCATCTTGGCTGGGTTAATTTGCATGCAGCTGCTCTGATAGGCTGGTAGGCATGGCTTGGCTGGTGGGCATGGCTTAGGTGTAATGGAGTGAGGATTAATTTGCATATTACTCTTTTATTAGATTAAACTAGGGGCCCGGTGCACAAAAATTTGTGCACTGGGGCGGTGGGGGTGTTTCCTCAGCCTGGCCTGTGCCCTCTCACAGTTTGGGACCCCTCTAGGGATGCCCACCTGCTGGTGTGCCTGGCCAGCCTGGGTGAGGGGCCAATGTTTGTTTGCAGGCTGGTCAAGCTCCCCAGTGGAGCCCTCACCCCAGGGGGTGTGGCAAGCCTGGGTGAGGGGCTAAGGGCAGTTTTCAGGCTGGCCACAGCTCCCACTGACCCTCTGAGCCATCCACCTGGGAAGCGATGGGGTGGTGCTGGCCACCCCATCGGCCTCCCAGGAGGGGGCCGCGAGGTCCCGCCAGCTCGTCCCCGCCCCCGCGGAAGGCTTCTCCCAGGAGGGGGCCGGGAGTCCCGCAGCTCGTCCTCGCCCCCGGAAGGCTTCTCCGCCTGGGAAGGCATCGGCCCAGAGGCTCCCAAGATGGCAGAGGCAGCAGCCCCAGAGAAGCGCACACCAGAGCTGCGGCCTCCGCCATCTTGGCTGGGCTAATTTGCATACAGTCACTCTGATTGGCTGGTGGGCGTGGCTTAGGCCGTCCCGAAGAAACGACTAATTTTAATATTACGCTTTTATTAGTTAAGATGAGAAGATTTCTGCAAATTGGGGGGTGAATCTGGAGGCACCTCGTGCTGTGGTTCTGGGTTTTCACATAATTGTTACATCTGAAAAGCATCCTGATGCACTATGGGCCTTCAGAGGAGCCCAGCCCATGATTCCCGCCCTCTTCATGGCCAATAGGACTGATCGTGATGGCACCCTTTCTCAGTCACTCCAGACACAGCCCCAGAACCCTTCTCAATGCAGCTGCTGCCACTCAAACTGCGTCGGCTCCCTGGATGAAACAGCCATGGACTTGGCCCCTCTTACACAGGGTTCGGCTCTAGCTGGGAGCTCATCAAGACTCAAAGCCTTGCCAGGCCCTTGTGGCTCAGTGGTTGAGCATCAACCTATGAACCAGGAGGTCTCGGTTCAGTTCCAGGTCAGGGCACACACCTGGGTTGTGGGCTCGACCCCCAGTAGGGGGCCATGCAGGAGGCAGCTGATCAATGATTCTCTCTCACCACTAATGCTTTTCTCTCATTATTAATGTTTCTATCTCTCTCTCCCTCTTCTTTCCTCTCGGAAATCAATAAAAATATATTTAATAAAAAAGACTCAAAGCCTTTCTAATGAAGGCACATCAGCCCCTGGAACACTGAGGTAGACAGTATTCAAATAGCAGCTCAAAGACCCCAATACCCGATGCCTCCCGCAACACAGACTTGATTCTGCTTTGGTGGAGGGAGTTGCTATAAGGTAGGAGATTCTAGCAGTCAGATATCTCTGTGTTTGAATACCATCTCTGTGACCATCCAACCTGACAAGTTGCTTTAGCCTTCCTGTGCCTCAGTTTCCCCATCTACAGGAAGAAGCTAATGACCCTCAGCTGAGGTCGCCACCCCCCCTTGAGCAGCTTGTACCCTCTCCAGCTCAATTCTATGATTATGGTGATTGTGATTACCAACGACGTCATCATCATCATCTTTCCCCTTTGTCTCCTCTCCAATTACCCCCGCTAATGGAGCCCTGGTTCTCTTTAGAGCGTGGGAAGCTGCCTCTGCCCCAAACATTTCCCGCTTCGGTCTATCAACAGCCCACGGAGCTCTCCTGCCTTGAACCCGAGCCACGCTGGAGCTTCGAGAGAGCAGTTACATGTCCATTTTCTTCGATTATCAGTGAAAGGTTAAGTGCCCCGGCCCTCGGCCCCGGATGCCCATCTCAGGTTTCCATTATGAGCTGGAGGACCTGGGTCCGTGAGCTCAGTCTCTGGCCCCGGCCCTCCGGCTAATAGAGCCTCAGCCACTCTCCGGAGCATAAAGCTTTCTCCCCGGGCACAGCCGGCCAATTTAAATGGCACTCACGGCTCATGCCCGCATGTCATGGGCTCGGAGAGCTCCAAGGGGCCCGCGCAATAGAATCTATTAGGCCTCCTTTGTCCCATCTTGTCCTGAACTTCTAAGAAAAAGGCACTAAGAAGATCAGTACCCAGAAAAAGCTTCATAATTGTGGCTTCTACACAGCGAATGAGGACAATTACCAAGGCAACCGGCCCTCGTTCTGGTTAAGGGCAGAGGGGGTGGGAGTCAAGAAGCGGCCTTTGCGAGCCTCTATTGTGCTGTAATCAGAGAGTAACCAACATTTTAAAAGGTCCTTGTGTAAAAACAGGAGGGACGGCGGGGGAGGGCCAGGAGGGGAGGGGCATTAATTTCCTCTCATTTCCTGCCTGGCCCATTGATTGTGGTCTAAAGGCAAAATGATGCTCTGTGCCCTTGCACCTGGGGCCACAGGAGCAGCCGCCGGGCTGGGGTGCTGTCTGGTTGCATGTGTGCGCTTATTTATCTATTTCCCCTCTGGCCCCGGCAGCGCCCACCTCGTGACAGGTGCAGCGACGGCATCACTAAGAATCTTTACGGGCAGTAGAGGGCCGCTTTCAGAATCGTCCAGGGAGAGTCAGAATAATAACACATCATTATTATTATCATTATTATTCAATATGTTTTTTTTAATTTTGTTTTATTGCTTAAAATATTACAGAGAGTATTACATATGTCTCCTTTTCCCCTTGACCTTCCCCTGGCCTCCCCTACCCCCCAGTGTTTTGATTCCATTGGTTATGCATTTGGTTGATCTCTTTAAATATGTTTTTATTGATTTTTTAAAGAGAGAGGAGGAAGGAAGAGTGAGAGAGAAACATCAATGACAGAGAAATATGGATCAGCTGCCTCCTGCATGCCCCACACTGGGGATCGAACCTGCAACACGGACATGTGCCCTGACAGGGAACTGAACAGTGACTTCTGAGTGAGTTCGCAGGTCGATGCTCTACCACTGAGCCACACTGGCTGGGCAACACATTATTCTTTAACCAGCCTTCATCGCCTCAGGTGCTGGTCTGGCCAGATCATTTTGTCCCATCAGAGCGTCCCCT
The DNA here is from genome assembly GCA_004026665.1 of Murina feae. Taxonomy (NCBI): domain Eukaryota; kingdom Metazoa; phylum Chordata; class Mammalia; order Chiroptera; family Vespertilionidae; genus Murina; species Murina feae. The sequence goes on along the minus strand of PVJC01000812.1, from coordinate 98,336 downwards.
ACGAATGCAGGTTAGAAATCCAGGTAACGTTGAAATAGACTGATGACTGGGACGTTGGGAGTACGCAAGACTCCAGACACATTTTCTACGCTGGGGACTCGGGAGGCTGGGGTTGAGGCTGAAGTTGGAATTGCTGTCTCCCTCCTGGGCCTTGCGGGGATCCTGAAGGGTTGATGAGAACTGGCCTTTGGCACAGACTCCTGGTGCGTGAGACAACACGAAACCAACCGAGCCACACCCGCTGGGCTTGTCTTTTTTGTTGCTAGCCATCCTAACAGGTTTGGAAATTTAAAGAAGTGTATCATGTTGGCTCAGCTGGCATGGCTCAGTGGTTGGGCACCAACCTACAAACCAGGAGGTCACAGTTCGATTCCCGGTCAGGGCACATGCCCAGGTTGGGGGCCCGATCTCCCATGTGGGTTGTGCAGGAGGCAGCTGATCAATGATTTTCTCTCATCATCGATGTGTCTATCTCTCTCTCCCTCTGAAAATCAATTTAAACCTATTTTTAAAAAATAAATAAATAAGTGTATCATCCTTAAAACAAAAATAGATGAACTGCATAAGAGGCATATAAATTCTATCATAATATCATATACCAAAAATGACCTAATTATTCAAGTTTCCTTGAATAACTTAAGAAGTAGAACCACCCGGAAAAGAAGTAAACATGGAACAGATGGACTTTCGGCAGGATGCACAGCCCTTAAGACACAGTCATTTCCTGTGAGCCTCTGCTCCTCCATAGCTCTGCTTATCCTTCACCCTCCTTCCCTGTACTCATTCTCCACAATCAACTTGAGTGATCTTCTCAAACCATACTTTAGATCACATCACCCCCTGCTTAAAGCTGCCCGGTGATTTCCCATCAATCACATTTAGAAAAGAATTCAAGCTCTGTCAGGACCCTGCATGGACAGGACCAAGGATGGACACATTTCTATAAAGGGCCACGTAAAAAGTACTTTTGGATTGGCGAGCCACGCAGGATATGTCGCCACTACTCAGTTCTGCTGTGCGTCACTAGCAGTCATAGACAATATGTAAACGATTGGGCATAGCACTGTTCCAATAAACCTTTATTTACACACACAAGTGGTGGGCCAGATTGGCCCCACAAGCCATGGTTTGTCAGGCCCTGATCTAGATTTTTGCGACTTACTCTAAGTGAGGTCTAAGGACCAGGAGAATCGACATCCCCGGGGGCTTGTTGGACATACAGGCATCCCCTAGACCTACTGAATCAGAATCTGCATCTTAACCAAATCCCATGACTCATACCCAGAGATCTAGACTAATCTCCTCCTTTCTCCCCTCCCTCCCTCCCTCCCTCCCTTCCTCCCTCCCTCCCTCCCTTCCTTCCTTCCTTCCCTCCCTCCTTCCTTCCTTCCTTCCTTCCCTCCTTCCTTCCTTCCAGGCCCACTGTCCTTTGTACCATCTTCCTTTTATTGAGATACACTTGACATATAATAATATATTGCTTTCTGGTGTGCAACGTAATCATTCCATATCTGTGTCTATTACGAAATAATCACCACAATAAGCCCAGTGAACATCCATGGCCACACAGTTATCGCCACACAGATACACATTTTCTTTCTTGTGATGAGAGCTTTAAGAGCCACTCTGTTAGCAGCATGCAGCTCTGCACACACGGTGTTACTAGCCGTAGGCACCAGGCTGTGCGTTACATTCCCAGGACTCCCTTCTTTTACAGCTGTGAGGTTGTACCTTTTGGCCGCCTTCTTGCTCTTTCTGAAATGTTCCAGGCTCTCTCTCACCTCCAGGCCCTTGCACTCACCTCTAATGTTTTCCCTCCAGCTCTCCCGATGGCTCCATTTCCAGCAGAGCCTTTATCACCTTCTCGAATTATCCTGCTGGCTTTTTTGTTGCTGTTGTTGCCTTGGTTATAGCCTGACTCTCCCGCTAAGACAGAAGCTCTGAGTCCAAGGAATTTGTCTGGATCCTTCACTAGTTCATCCCTTGAGTCTAAGAACAGTGCCTGACACAGGCTGGTTCTCAATAAATATTTGTGGAATAAAAAGATGAAAAACAAGGTTCAACCTGTGAGGGTCAGTGGTTGAGTGGTGACCTGTGAACCAAGAGGTCACAGTTCGATTCCGGTCAGGACACATGCCCAGGTTGTGGGCTCAGTCCCCAGTGGGGGACATGTAGGAGGCGTGTAGTCAATGATTCTCTCTCATCGCTGATGTTTCTATCTCTCCCTTCCTCTCCCTTCCTCTTTGAAATCAATAAAAATATAAAATTAAATTAAAAAGATGAAAACCAGGATACAGATAATTCTTTTTTTTTTTTCTCTCTCCAGGTAGGGAGGACAGGGACATATGAGGGAGGATGAAAAAGAGAATTTAATTTTAAGAGCTACCTGCGAGCTATCTCACCCAGCCACCGGTTGTGGGTTTTCCTAAAAACATCACACCACTCACATCTTCATTCCCACGAAGGCCTGGAAGTCATGACAACGATATTCTGCCACTCTTCCCATCAACATGCAGAGTCCATAACCTTGTGATTTGCTTGGACTAATAGAAATGGTAGGAGTGGCAAATGGGGTTCCCGGAACTTAGCTCTTAAGAGATACTTTCAACTTCCACGTTCATCTTCTTGGAACCCAACACTGTGCCAGGAGGAAGCTGGCACACAGAGGAAGAGAGGGCAAAGGAGAATGGAGGCCCAAGAGCCAGAACCAGCTGCCAGTTGTGTGGAGGAAGCCGCCTGGCACATCCCAGTCGGCCAGGCTCCCGGAAGTGGCTGAGCCAACACCCTGCAGAGTGGTCCCAGCCCAGCCCCAAGCAAATCCAATCGCAGAATGGAGAGCCACAAAGCTATTTAAACCAGGGTGTCTTGTTTATAGCAGGAGATACCTGAAATAATGCTCTATGAATATTCATCCCAAGGAAGGGCTGTCCAATTAGGGTATTCGAATCTCAATTATGCCAACTGGTGACGCCCACCCCTGGGTGGAGTCCAGGGGGGTGTGAAAGGGAGGAGCCTTCACAGGGGGGACTGGAAGGACCCACCTTTTACCTTTCAGGGCGCCTTACACGCCAGTTAAGGCAGCTCACCTGAGCTGTTGTTTTAAAACTGTGGCAAAAGCCACACAGCACACAAGTCACCATTTCAACCACTTTTAAATGTACATTTCAGTGACATAGGTCCACTCACAAGATTGTGCCACCACCACCACCACCATCTAGTTCCAAAACATGTTCAGCAAACAGAGCCCTGGCCCGTGTGGCTCAGTTGGTTGCGCACTGACCCATGCACCAGGGGGTCGCCAGTTTGATTCCAGGTCAGGGCACAATCACCAGCGGGGGGCTCTCTGGAGGTGACTGATGTTTTTCTCTCACATTGCTATTTCCCTCTCTCTCTCTCTCTTCCTCTCTCTCTGAAATCAATGAAACATATTAAACACACACACACACACACACACACATACACACCCCAGAAATCCCAGTCTCTCCTCCTTCCTCGGAGCCGCATGTGACCACTAATCTACTTTCGCACTCCAAGGGTTTGCCTTTTCAGAGCAATTCGTATCTACGTGTGAATTACATATGCCTGATTTTTGCAGTTAGCATGATGTTTCCAAGTGCATGCCACACTGTAGCATGTATCAGTGCTTTATGCCTTTTTACGGCTAAATAAATGTTCCTTCGCCTGGACAGATCACAGTTTGTCTGTCCATCCCTCTGCTGACAGACATTCGGGTTGCTCCCACCGTTTGCCTATTGTGAGTGGGGCGGCTGTGAATGTTGGCCACACAATTTTTGATGGAACCCAGAGGTTTTCAACAGGAGGGCCCTGGGCCCCCCGCCCCGGGACATCTGACAATGTCTGGAGGCAGCTTTGATTGCTGCAAATGAGGGGAGTGTCAGTGTCCAGGGACCGTGGCCAGGGCTGCTGCTCAACATCTTACAGTGCAAGGCAGGCCCCCCACAAGACGCATCCAGCCCCAAATGTCACTAGAGCTGAGGGTGGGAAGTCCTGCCTCCCCCTGCCTCCATGGGGGTGCAGAGATCACCCCAAACTTTCAGACATCCCCCCCACCCCGATAAATGGAACCTGTACCTCCTTCCCACCTCAGGACGCACAGCCTGGCGGCCAGCTGAGACGTCATGTGTGATTCTTTCTCAACACCCACCATCTCCAAGAGGGGAATCAAAACAAAACCCTCCAAATCAATTTGCGGGAAAAATAAAAGGATATTTCTGATGTTTTTCTAAGCTTTTCATCCTTTTTAAAAACCGGGGGGGATAAGTGGCAACTGAGGAATAAAAGCGAGTGTTCAAAAGCATCAGCGACCAAAAAGTCTGCAGAAAATTGAAACGAGCCCGGCTTTCAGCGTGCGTAATTACGGGCCAATCAAGTCATGAAAGCTTTATTAGTTTAATGTGATTCCATCAAGTACCAAAAAGTGGGAAGGAGTGGGGGAAGGGAGGAAAATGGATATGAAAGGAGAGGGAGGGGAGCAGGGAAGGGTCGTGAAGAGCAGAGAGGGTTAAGGGAGGGTCGGGGTGCATCTGTAATTAACTAACGGTCCTTGCTACCCAGCGGGAGGTGGGAGCAGCCAGGCAGACCAGAGCACCTCTCCCAGACGGGTGCCTCTGCAGGCCTTCAACACATCCCTTCAGGTCCTCTGGGCGTGGCTCTAGTTCAGCAGTGAGAAGCCACCAATGAACAACAACAGAAAAAGACAAAATCCCTCCCTTTGTCCCTGCAGCTTACATTCCAGGGGGGGAAAGGCATGGCATGAATCAGCAAAGTGCACCATGCATTGTGCAGTGTCAGGGTTGGGGATGCTGGCACTTTACAGCAGGTGGCCAAGGAGGGGATGACAGGCCAGCAAAGACCTGAAGGAGGGAGCGAAGGGTGAGGCTGTAGGGAGAGAGCATTCCTGGCAAAGGGTAAAGGATGTGCAAATATCCTGGGGTGGGCCTTGCCCACGTGGCTGAAGCAGGGCAGGTGGGGGCCTGGGGAGGCCAGTGGGAGATGAGCACAGGCAGGTAAGGGAGGCCAGAGGTCTTTGGCTTTTCCGAGTGAGAAGGGGACCCTGGGAGGGCTGCAGTCGGAGGAGGAACGAGGGTCCCTCTAGCTGCTGGGTAGAGAGGAGAGGGAAGCAGGACAGGGACTTGGGGAGGCACCTGAGGCCCAACATGTCAGAAAGACACAGATTTCAGGTGCTGAGGCCTCACTTCTGCCACCGGCCCCTCCCCTGGAGCAAGGGGTTATTGAGACCTTTATGTACTGAATCTGTGGTGCACACTGACCACTCAGCCGAAAAGGCCTTGAATGGGGTGCTGCTGGCAAATGGCCTCCAGGTGTCAGCCCCCAGGGCGGCCTGCCTCCCCCAGGGCCGCCCCTTGATTGATATTCAGCTATGGGAGGGCTGGCGGGTCAGGAGATGATTGCCACTGAAAAGCCAGCTTGTCCCAGTCACAGATCCCAAGAGGAGGGGCTCGCCACACCTGGGGGCCACACAGGGAGGCACCGGGCTCAGACAGGAGGCAGAGGGAAGAGGGGCGGTGCCCACAGGAAGGAATGGGTGGGGCAGGGTGGGCAGGCTTAGGATTGGCTGGGTTGAGTAGTTTCAGGGGGTTCTAGCGGGTAGGAGCTGCCTCCAGGCGCCTGCTATCTGGCTGTGGGGTGATGGGGGTGAATGGTGACCCAGTATGTGACAGCCCAATGAAGGAGGCTGATGGGGGGGAGGGGGCATGGACGCTGGATTGGATGGTTTGAATATAAAAGGCAAGCCTCCTGGCTGAGAAGCCGGCTCTGTCCACCAAAACCCAAGGAAGCCAGGGACGCAGTGACGAACCAGAGACCTCGAATCCACAAATCCACAGAGCAGCTCTCCAGCGTCAACACCAGCCAGGCAAACCCACCTGCGCCCCATGCTCCCGCCTGAGCCCCATCCAGGGGGCTTCCCCGTTAAGGCAATCATCCCAAGCAGCACGGAATAGGGGCACACGTTTGGGCCACAGCTCGGCTCCAAAGCCAGGGGCAGAGAATGCATGTGTCCCCTGAGACACAGACGCACGCTCCCCCCCCCCCCCTGCAGAGTTGGTGGGTCCATGGACGGTCACAGCCCCTTGACGTATCACCTGAATCAGAACCGCGTTGAGCCCTGTTCGGGTCTGGCTGTTTTGATACGCATCTAAATGGCTTTCAAAAAATAAAAATAATCTAAGCGGTTACAGTGATGGATACTGAAATCCAAATCCTAAAAGCCCCCTGACGACGGTGCTCCAGGTGGCGTAGAGATATGGCGCGGTTTTTTTTTTTTTTTGGTGTTTTTTTTTCTTCCCTTTTAATCTAAATCATGTTCCCAGACAGCACAGAGCCTGGTATAAATTGTCTTCTGCACTAATCTTTTATATACTTTTCTGCTTGTCTGAGATGATTGAACATGACTCACTCACGGTTCTGTTTTCAACCACCACTGGGCTCCTCCAGCCGGCCACATCTGGTTTTTTGCAGTTAAAGGTTCCCTTTGTCTATCACGTACGTCTGCGGTGCTCCTAGGAGAAGCGGCGTCTACACCAGGGGCTGGTCCGCTGCCAGGAGCTGCCATGCGCGATAGCAGAGGCCGGCGCATCTGCTCTATTTATTGATGCTGATATGAACTTGAATGTCAGCCGAAGGAAAACTGCCAGCTCTGTGGTGTAGACCGGTGGGTTTCAACCTTTTTTATTGTTTCGGGTTCCCCCCCCCAAAAAAAAAAACTAAATGGAAAGAAAACTTTGAACAGGATTCCTGGTCCGGGGGCAGCACACCCTCCTCTTTGACTCCCGGGAGCACTCCCGTCGCACCGTCCCGGACGCGCGCCCCCCTCCGGAAAGCGCCTGGAAAGCTACCAGCACAGACCAAGTTCATGGTCTAGTCCTGGCCCGTGCAGGTGATTTTGATTTTTCTCCTGCTTTTGCCGTATTTTAAATTCTCTCTGACGAACATTTATAACTCTGTAATCATAAAATAAATTGAACGACTTAAAGAAAACGAGTCCTGTTTGACGTTCCTTCGGCATACCTCATAAAGCATCGGCGGGTTTCTGGCGACCCGTCCGTGAGCATTAACGGAGCGTTACACGTGTGGCAGGCATCGTTCTTGGCATTGAAGATACGGTGGTGAGCAAGACGGATAGCAGCCGACCTCGGGGATCTGACGTTTTAATGGCAGGAAGACAGGCGGAGGAATGGCTCTGCTCACCGTCACCTCCCAGCAACTTGCTTGAGGAATCTGGGCTTTTCATCCCTGCGACGTGGAGCTCTGTGGGTCTAGAGACCATAGGACCCCCAGGGAGGACGCTTCCACCACGGCACTCGGGAATAGTCCCAATTAACTCCAACCCGCGCCGCCTCCGCCGCTCGGGGCAACGCACGCACGCCAGCTGGCGGAAAGGCAAAGTAGTCACCATCGTGGCAACAATGTATTCGCCCATTCTTCTGTAGATGACAAATCTGGGTTGCTTCCAAGGCTTAGCTGCAATGAATGAAGCTGCTATAAAAATTCTTGCACAAGGTTTGTGGGGGTTTTGTGTGTGTGTGCGCGCACGTGTGCGCACGTATGTTTTTATTTCTCTCGGGTAAATTCCTAGAAGAAGAAGGATTGGGTCATCAGGTGGATGTGAATTTAACAATTGTAAGAAACTTCCAAATGTTTCCCAAAGTGGTGGTATCATGTTACACCCACAGAGTATGAGAGTTCTAGTTGCGCCAAATCCTCGCCAACATTTAGTGTTGTCAGATTTTTTATTTTAACAATTCTGGTGGGTGTAAAATTATCTTTTCCCTGAAGGCTCAGGATGGGGAGCACCTTTCCATTTGTTTGCAAGCCATTTTCTGTTTATTTTCTTCTGAAATGTCTTAAGTGTTTTGCCCATTTTATGGAGTTGTCTTTTTATTATTGGTTTATGGGTGTTTTTAATGTATATGGGATACAAAGCCACAACAGATACTTGCCTTATGGCTGTTTTCCTGCTCATCTGTGGCTTGTCTCCTTAGTGGGATCTTTTGGTAAATGGGAGTGTTTTGATGAAGTGCAATTTATCTTGTGTTTTCTTATATGGTCAGTGCATTGTGTGCCTTTGCTAATACATCTTTTGGCTCCTGCAAAGATTGCGAAGATATTCTCCAATGTTTTCTTCCAGAAGTTTTATAATTCAGTTCTCCCATTTAGGTCTACGAGCCTCCTCAAATGAGCTTTCGTCTACCAATTCGAGGAAGGGATTGAGGTTCATTTTTCAAACGTTTATCTATTTGTCCCAATATGATTGGCTGAGAAGACCTTCCTTTTTTTCCTGATGGAATTGGGGTACTGGTTAATAACCACGTATGTGAGAACCGATTCCTGGGTTCTAGATTCTGTTCCGTTGGCCTATTTGTCCATCTCTGACATCAGAGTCTTGCTTTGCTTTCTGCCTTGTCTTGCCCTGTGTCCTCACCCTCCCCTCCTGAGAGACTGCTCTTAAATCACTTGGATAACATTGTCATCACTGTTTTCAGGGACCTGGGCCTGAGACAGCCGACTACAGACATGCAAGTTCAATGAGCTATGTTCATCTTATGTAGTTAAGTGAGATACGTTTGTGTGCTCATTAGCGATGGAACAAGATAAATGATGGCGACGCTGCCTAAAGGAACGGCCGGGGGAGGAAGCTAGGGAGTCCAGGAAAGGCCTCTGAGAGGAAGTGACTTTGAAGCCAAGCCCTGCGTGGTGGCAACATAATTGGGTGGTCGAGGTGAAGCAAGGAAGACCACCATTTGGGCCAAGAAGTCCTAGGAACTGAGAGGGAAGAGTGTGGGTGTGAGATCTTCAAGGTCAGGTTGAAGCCACTGAGGATGATGGTGAGAGAAGGGATGGAGAGCGGCCGGGGAACCAGCTACTAAGCCAGGCAGGACTCTATCGAAAAGCCCTTCACATGAGATGGGGGTTTTGAAGGAGGGAGGGACAGACCATTTCAAAGTGTCAGGGGCCACAGAGGACACCCCATCATCCCTAGGTGCTGACATCCTTGGGCGCTGGGAGGGAACCCCAACCTCACTGAAGAGGGCTGGAGCGAAGGTGCCCCCAGGGAGCAGCCAGGTTTCATTGGAGAAGAGTTGGTCAGCGTTCTCTAACGTGAGCAGGTAGTGGGATCACCTGGAAGGCTTGTATGACGCCCATATTTCTGGCCCCCACCCCCAGGGCTTTCATTCAGAAGGTCTAAGGTGGGACTCGAGAATTCACATCTCTCACAACTTCCCAGGTGATGCTGATGCTGGGAGTTCAGGGAGCACACTTCGAGGACCACTGATGTTCAGTGACTCAGCACTGGCAAGGCCACTGACTGTTTTTGTTAATAAAGTTTTATCATTAAAACTTTGTATTCCCATGTCATCTGTGGTAGCTTTACCGATACTATGAAAAAGAGGAGTGGCTGCCACAGAAACCACAACAGGCCCCGCAAAGCCTAAAACACTTACCATCTGTCCCTTCATAGAAAAAGTTACCAGCTTCCATTCGCTGATACTGCTAGACTTTGAAATGCCGTGATGTTATGTTGAGAGGTAGGAAGTAAGCAAGGAAGTATAAAGACAGGAGTCACCATCTCTTACAACCTAAACTCTTCTCCCCGGTTCTCTTTGAATTTGTAGGTTTGTGCTCTCAAAGTTTGTTTTACTGCTTTTAGTGTCTTTCCAGTAGGAACTGATATCCTATATAATAAAGAGCTAATATGCAAATGGTCATCATGCCTTGCGCCCTCATGTCCGGGCTGGGGGACCTGAGGCCAGGCTGGGGGATCTGAGGCCGCACCCCCCACCTGGTGGGGCTTGATGGGGGACCTAAGCCTGAGCCCCCTGCCCTATGGGGCTTGATGGGGGTGGGGCTGGCTGGGTCTGGGTCTCATGTGATTTTGAGGCACACGCGGGTGAGTGGGGACTTGACTCTGGTGTGCCCCAGACTCTGACAGGAAGGATATTTTCATATATATTTTACTAATTTTCTTTAATCTCTGACACTTCTATTATAGAAAAAGGGCAAATAGCAATATTAAAATATTTCCTCTAATTAATTCCCTTCTAATGTGCATGAATTTTGTGCATCGGGACACTAGTATGTGTGTGTGTGTGTGTGTGTGTGTGTGTAATCTAATAAAAGACTAATATGCAAATTAACCCCCACTCCGTTACATCCACAAGCCATGCCCACAAGCCACGCCCATCAACCAATCAGGAGCCAATATTCAAATTAACTTAACTAAAATGGTGGCAGCCACGGAGCTGGAATTGCCCCGGGCAATGAAGGAAGCCAGGGCCCTGTGGGCCCTGAGCTCTACTCAAGGCTACAAAGTTTCAATTATAGAAGATAAACAAATCCCAGATAGCTGCCAGGCTGGGACCTTGGGTTGCCAGGGGCAACCCAGGCTTCAAGTGGGGGACCAAGGCAACAAAGTTTCAATTATAGAAGTTAAATAAATCCCAGATAGCTACTTCCAACCAGGCACCCCAGTAGGGACCCAAACCCTGAAGGGGCTATAGGCAGCCTGAAATCATACTCATTCTTTATTCTGAAAGTGTCTTTCCAAATTTGGGAGGGGGTGTTAAAAATGTTCTTTTTAAAAAAGAAAAAGAAATGTAATTTTTAAATGGCAAGGGATTTTTTATATTTCAGTCTCTGCCCAACAAAAAGTTGACCACCTTATATGTTAGTCACTATAACTTTTAAAAAATTATACTCATTTATAAAATGCCTAAGTCTGGGAAACAATATACTAGGGTATTATAATAATCCTGTTGATGCGTTTCACCTCCCTTGCCCACACCCTGCAGCATGGGATTGAGTGGGATTCTGAGGCCTTGTCCAATCTCATAGGAGGGTGTGCAGTGATTGATGAATGATGTCTGCATGGTGTGCAAAGGCAGAGTGGAGCATCAGCTGCCAAGCACCTGCCAACGTTTCTTAAGTATAAATTTTATTTATTTAGTTAGTTATTTTGTTAATCCTCACCCGCGGACATTTTCCCATTGATTTTTTTTAAGGGAGAGTGGAAGAGAGAGGGAAAGACAGAGAGAAACACCAATGTGAGAGAAACACATCGATTGGTTGCCTCCTACATGAACCCTGACCAGGGCCCAGGCCAGGGAGGAGCCTGCAACCAAGGTACGTGCCCTTCACTAGAGTCAAAGCTGGGACCCTTTAGACCACAGGCCAACGCTCTACCCACTGAGCCAAACTGGTGAGGGCTGCACTTGCCATCTTTAATGAGTATTGTACCTGGGCCTGACCTGAGCCCCAGGAGGCTCTAAGGCCGAGAGCACACTGCGGACAGCGACCAGCCTCCTGTAAACATGCCTGAAGGCTGCAAGAGAGAGGGAACCGGGGCCGGTGCACACACCACTGCAGGAAGCAGCCCATTGAAAAGGCCTCTGAGGGGGCGTCAGAGACTGGAGCAATCATGACTGTCAAGGAGATCCTGCTCCCCACGGAAACAATGTGAGCACCGGTGTACCCGGCCCGGCCCATGACGGGCCCCAAGCAAACCAGAGTGCCACACAGCGACACCGTGCGTGCACGCGTATAACCTGGATAGCTTCTAAGGTCTTGTCACCGCCCCTCCATAGAACCAATTTCTGCCACATTGGGGATGACAGCCCCTCTTTCTCTGAGAATGCACGGACCAGACCAGGGTGGGAGGCGGACAGGAAGCCGGTGGCTCACAGATACGGACACTGAGCGGCAGCGGCAGATGGAGAGTGGCAGGGATTCTAACCATTTGCTTTTTACGCCTTTCAACGGTAGGCAGGTATCGCCTATTCAAAAACCGATTTCAAAAACTGAAAACCACCGTCCTTGTTATTTCAACCATTTCATAAGAGAAAGGGCTTTGCGGATTCCCTAAGGAAAAATTAAAGGGACCCCACCGGAGACGGAGAGAAGAGGTAGCAACGTCACATCGGATAAGAAACAAAACCCTCAAATCGCCATGTCTTTTTAAATGCAAAAAGTAAAATACACTTTTACTGCGTAATATTCCGTTCAATGTCATTGCTTTCTTAACAGAAGGCTGTTATTTGAGGCACCTCTTTTGTGGTGTAGCTTGAGGTGAGAACTCATCCGATCTATTCAGGCCCCTGATTTTCACGATAGCATGGCCCACAAATCCTCTTTCCCTGCGAATGTGGCGATACTAGAAGTGACTGTTCAGTCTGGGCTGTTCCGGGCAAAGTTCGAAGAACGCAGGACCAAGGCTCCAAGTCCCTGGCTGCAGCCCTGAGTTCTAGCCGGCAAGTGTTGGGCTGAACACATACTTCTTAAACTAATCTACGTTTTTAAAAATTAACCTGTTACTCACTGGGCATTTTAAGGGTTTATTGAGGTCTCAAAACAGCCACGCGAAGTAGCCACCACATCTCCGTCTCACAAAGGAGAAAACGAACGCTCAGAGCAGTGAAGTGACCTGCCCAGGAACACACAGCATAGATGCAGCTGAAACAAAATGCAAAGCCAGCTTAGCCAGGTGGCCAGTCTTACTCACGCAGAGTGCACGCACGTGGCAGGTGCCCCCTCCGCGCTGCTCCCTTCTTGCATCTTCACTCCCGCTGGGTCCTGCCAGGAGCGTGCCAGCTGAGGGACAGGGAGACAGCCAAGAGTCACAGGCCTGGAACTGTTCTTGCCTTGAGGGTTGGGAGGAGGCACAGACCCTAGCCCATCTTTGGACCTGGGGCTGCTTCCAGCACACAGCCCGCATCCGGCTGGGTTTCATCATTGATCCAGATCCCCGTTGGGCACCCCTGGTCCAAGTACAAATAAAACCCAGACTAAGGAGCGACTCTGGGACGCCAGGCCCCACCGTCTAATGGGCAGACAGGGCCTTTGGATGACACACGTGTGTGTTCGGAATGCAAGTAGGCCATGCCGGCCCACCACCCCCACCCCGCCCGGAGCCTGGAAACCACGTTCTACACGTGGAAACGTGGGCTCCAAGTGGGGAGGTTACAGGAGAGGCTGCCTTCTTATCTCAGGTCAGAGATTCAGTAACAAGATCCCCTCAGGAGGGGAGCTAATCACTCTGAAAGCCTTTGGAGGCGGAGGGGAAGAGGGATCAGCGAGAGCCGCCCCACAGCGACCCAGATAAGAGGATAAATCTTCCTGGTGGAACCTGGACTGCAGCTGCAAGGGCAAGGTCTGTGCCTGGCACACAGTAGGTGCTCAGTGAATTATCACGGTAGGAATTCGGCCCCTGGGGACGAGAGGCTGCCTTTCTCACCTCCACTGCCCCAAGAGGCCATCAGCTCCCTCCCAGCAGCGGTGTTACCAGCCAGCAGCTGAACAGATGTTTCCTTGGGAGGAGCCTAGAGAACTGGCACTCGACCTGGGCAGTGCCCTTCAGAAGCGATGGCACCACGGGACCAAAGCCACCTATCTCGTCAGCAACTCTGAGAACTGCTCTCAGGGGCCACACGAGTATAAGCCCATCCCCCAAAGAAACACCCACTGCCCCATCTCCCGCATTTGCCTCAGGCCTTCCTCCCACCAGGAGCCGGGACCCCTCCTTGCTCCGGGTGTCAGCTCCCTGTCTCCTGCCCAGGGAGACTTCCCTTAGGGACAGTCACTGTTGACAGTCTACGTTCTCTGCTCCAGGCTAAGACACAGGCTCCTGCCAGACACACCTGGATGACCTTGGGCAAAGCAGTTGACCTTGCAGAGGCCTGATTTCTTGAAAAATTCCCCAGAGCTGTTGCAGGCATCAAAGGGAAGAGAGTATGTACTGAGCAGACCCTTGATCAATGGGGTGGTTATTTTTTATTTTATGTTTTCTTGCTTAGTCCTCATCCAAGGATATTTTTTTTCCCATTGGTTTTTTAGAGAGATTGAAAAGGAGGGGAGGGAGGGAGGGCGTGAGAGAGTGAGGGAGGGAGGGAAGGAAAGAGAGAGGAAGAAAGTCAAGGAAAGAGAGAGATATCGATGAGACAGACACACTAATTGGTTGCTTTCACATGGGATGGAACCTGCATCCCAGGTACATGACCTTGACCTGGAATCAAACCTGTGACCCTTCAGTATATGGGCTGATGCTCTGACCACTGAGCACACTGGTCAAAGAAGGGTGTTATTTTTACTGAGGACAAGTCCCTTTTTCTCCACCGCTATCCATCCCTCACTGCTACACACACACATACACACACACACACACACCTGCCTAAAGGGTGGACCCTCAACTGCTCCTGGCTGGGCAGTCAGCAGGTCCCACTGCACTGGCCCTGCGAGAGGGCAGGCCTCCAGGGGGGGGGGCGGGGGCGCAGCTGAGCAGAGGCGGAGAGGAGCTGGTGATCCCAGCCAAGAGCTCTGCTGCACTGAATGCTTTGTTTTTGTTTCTGAATACACTTTGATCGAATGTCGGGGTCCGCACTGAATTCGGGACCGCAAGAGGGCTCCTCCTCCTGTCCTCAGGGAGTTCCGGGGCCCTCGTCACCCCATGCATCTCCATACCCAGCGCGTGACAACAGCACCCACAGTGGGTATCGCTTGCTGTAAGCCTCGCACTTCGCTGAGCACCTCACAGGCACAATCTCATTTGATTGGCTGAACAACCCTACCGGTGGGTTCCATGAAGACCCACATTTTACAAATGAGGAAACAGGTTTGGAGACACACCGAGGGAGCAGCGGGTGGGCGGGGGTGTCCCTGGAGTGCAAGAACGCCCTGTTCCAGTCTTGGCTCGACCATGAGCATCCTGTGCGACGCTAAGCAAGTCCCCCACCGTCTCTGGGCCTCAGCTTTCCCGTCTGCAAAAGGGACGCATTGAGCTCTGTGAGATGCAAGCTCCTAAGCCAGTGGTTCCCAAACATGGCTGCGCATTGGAAACACCCCAGGACCTGGAAAACTCTGGAACGCGGCTCAGATCACAGGCCGATTAAATCAGAAAGTCTGTCTTGTTTTGTCCTTGTTAAAGTCTCCAGGCGATTCCAACACACAGCCAAGTTGAGGGACCACTGGTTTCTAAGGACTCTAGGGGGTGGTTGCCAGGGGCCAGGAGGGGAGAGGGGGAGTGCCTGGTGCGGTGGCTGCAGCCATTGGGACACTGAATGCCACTGGGTTGTACACTTTAAATGGGGGGGGGTGCATGGGGAAAGGAAGGGGTACTTGTAATGCTTTCAACGAGATAAATGCATAAACGATTAGGTGATACATCTGTTAGGTATATTTTACCACAAAGAGAAAAATGCATAAGATATCCATAAATAGGAATGGGAAATTCAATGAAAACGGTGTTTCTCAGAAGGCCCGACTCTGGCCGTGGAGCGACAGGAAGGCTCAGAACTTGGTGCGTGGAGCCCTGAGTTCAAACCCCCACCGGCTGGGGAACGGGGCGCTGTGTGGCCCCGAGCCAGTGGCCTCACCTCTCTGTTCCTGGGCGCCGCCTTCTGAACCGGCTGGGCGCCCAGGCACCCGGGAGGAGCCTCAGGCTCAGGCGGAAAGGGCGGCGCCGGGACCAGGTTACCATGACTACAGGAACGCACCTCGGGACGCTAAGGGAGCGCGACCCCGGGGTCCCGAGAGGCAGGGGCCTTGCGCTGCCCGGCGAGGTGGAGGCCAAGCGTCAGGGGCTCGGCCGGCCGCCACCACCCGCCTCCTGCGGGGCGGGCCCTGACTCACCTGGGCCCAGGCGCGGGTGGTGCAGGCGGCCCGCACCCGCCACCTGCCTTCCATCTCCCTCCCCGGGGCTCCGGGCGCCGCTTTCCCAATCGCCCGGTGACGTCAGGCTCCCTGGGGTGCGGGGCGGGCCGGTGCCGCCGCCGCCAGGTGGGGCCGCCGCCAGGTGAGGCCGCTGGGCCCGAGGCCCGCCCTCCCCGCCGCGCCGCTTCCTTCCGGTCTGTGGCGACACCTGCTGGCCGTCCGCGGGGGTGCACCCTCTGCTCCCACTACCTGCTCCAGTCCCACAGATTCATGGCTAAACCCCGCAGAAAGGGGGTGATCGTCATGCAGGCAGCGGAGCGGCGTGTGCAAAGGCCCCAGAAGAAAGGAGCCTGGCTGTTTGAATTACGTGGAAAAGGCAGGCGCTGGAAAAGCGGGTGTGGGGCACAGTGGGAGGGCCCCTGTGACCCTCTCTCCGCGCTCTCAATGTGCGCCCAGGACTCTGCTGATCCTACATTCCTAGCGATGCTCCTAACTAGTGAGGGAATCTCCCCCTTCCCCACAAGAGGCAACCCCAGAGGAATGACTCTCAGGTGGGAATCTGGGACAAGTAGAGACGGTTTGTTCAGCACTCTTCAAAGCATACCACGGAAAGAAATTACTTTTTTAAAATTTATTTTAATGACTCTTTATCTCTGGTTTTTGGAGAAGTGAAATATTAGGTCACGGAGGGACTGAGTGGGGAACCTGAGCTGCCAGAACCCTGGCTGCAGATTAAGCTCAGAGGATGTGTCTTGGTAAAAGAGTTCACCCCAGTTCTCAGACGAGAGAAAGTGTCCTCTACCTTTTGCAAGAGAGTCCTCCATGCACACTGCCCACCCAAGTCAGGCTGACAGGGCTCGTGTCACCCACCGCCACTTCCTCATGGTCATCATCCTGCAGAATTTGTCATCAGGGCATCATCCAGAATGTGCTCTGAACCAGCTCCTAAGTCCTTAATTAAAAGCAAAGGTTTACAAACCACCGCCCCCGACCCCCACTGCATTCTGGGGCTGGGAAGGGCTGCCTTGGAGCAGCCCGCAGGAGTAGGTAAGGTTTAAACCAATAATTTCAAGCCTCGATGGAGGTCATTTCCAGTTGTGAGGGAGAGGAGAGCACTTGAGAGAGATGTGACATGTGAACTAGGACACTGTGCGCTGAGTCTGGCCCGTGGTTCCTGAAGCAGGTCCTGAAGCAGCGGGTGTGGATCGTCTGGGAACGTGTCAGAAGCGCAAATCTGAGTCTGAAACTCTGGGGTAGGGCCTAGCAATTTGTTTTGATACCCACCTCCCAGGTGATTTTTTTCTTCATTTTCTTTCTTTCATTGATTGATTTGAGAGACAGGGGTTTGAGGGGGCTCGGAGCTCCAAGGGGGCAGGGACCCCAAAACCCAGCCTCGGGCCTGGCACACAGTAGGTGCTTACTAACAGCTGAAGACCTGGTGACTGAGCAGAGTGGGGCCAGAAGAGCATAAACAACCTGGGCCGGGCCAGTCCTGGAACTCAGGCAGGAAGGCCCCAAAGGGCCGCACCCTAGTCTCCACGGGCAGCTCAGGATGGCTTCTGGCCGTGCCCAGGGCGAGGCAGCAGGGTTCGCCTCTGTGGGGGCATGGGGTGCCCAGAGACTGATGGGTATCAACTGTGTGCCTGTGGCTAAGGTGACCCTCCTCTCCACCATATCACTTTGGGGGAGCTCCTCCCTGTTCCCTCCGGGGAAAAGCATGCTGAGGCTCATGAAGGAAAAGCATTTGCCAGGTTCCCCAAAAGGCCCCCCAAAAGCTCCATTGTCCACCCTGTAAGTAATCGCACCCCAGGGAGAATCTCTCCGAGTGACCCCCTCTCCCCCCACAGGCAGTATTAAAAACCCAGCAGTCTCTTGCCTGTTTGCCCAGACCCACTCACCCTCCCTCCCTCCCTCCCCCCACCCCAAACTTGGTCTGTTTCAGCCTTCCCACCGCCTCCCTCCCTCCCTC
>PVJC01000812.1:0-80586 GCA_004026665.1 Murina feae | reverse complement strand
CGCACGAATTCAAAATTGTTAGCGCTTCCTGTGGATTAAGTTTCTAACATTGTATTGGGAGCCTGTTTCTGACAGGGCTTTTTGCCAGAAAGTCTTTGGGGGTGGATAGGAACAGAGTCGTGCAAGCTTGCTCTCAGCATTTGCTGGCTTATAGTTTTGTAGCCTTGTATTTCCAATCTTTCTGCGCCCTTACAGTTGTAGCTGTGTCTTTCCTAAACAAGGCATAGGTGGTGGTTATTTTTATTTTGGTGCTTGATCCAGTAAGACAATGCTTCTCCCTTTAAAACAAAAACATTGTTTTAAATTGATTTCAGAGAAGAAGGGAGATGGAGAGGGAGATAGAAACATCAATAATGAGAATCATTGATAGGCTGCCTTCTGCACACACCCTACTGGGGATTGAGCCCAAAATCCAGGCATGTGCCCTTGACCAGAATCGAACCTGGGACCCTTCAGTCCACAGGCTGACACTCTATCCACTGAGTCAAACCGGCTCGACAATGTTTCTTATTGGTATTACTGATAGAGTTTGATTTATTGTGGTTGCTGATATATTTGTATCTGTATCTAACTTTTTTTTTTTTTTTACTATTTATTATGTTTTCTACACAGCTCTTCTTTATCCCCCCTTTTTTGCCTTGTACTCGACAGGCTGAGTTTTCTTTATTTCCCCCTTTTACATTCCTGGGGTTGGAAGCTATGCATTCTGATCTGATTATTTCACTTACAATTTTTACTTGTCCCCTTGGTTTCCAGCTAATTGTGGGTAACTGAGTTGGCTAATATTTATACCTCCCTCTCCAGCAACACCAATCCTAAGGGCACTTTTGTGCAGGTTATCCTGCAACAAGTATTTAGTTCCACATGATGTATATTCTCAAAAACACTCGGAGTTACTGTTTCTTTGATACAATGATTGCATTGCGGCTTGCCCCCATATTTGCCAATTTCCTTTTGCCACTTCGCCCGTAGTCTGCTGTTCCTGCCTTTGGTTACCTTATTCTGAAAGCGTGGACATGAGTCATTGCTGCAGCACGCCTGTTGGTGAAGAAACGCTTTTCTTTGATTTACGTGAATGTGTCTATTTCACCCTCCTTCTTGGCTGACCCTTGTGCTGGGTATAGAATTGTGGGCTGCCAGACATCACTGTGGTCTCAGCAATTCTGACATATTCACAGGAGATCCACACCTGCTGCTTCAGACCTGCTTCAGGAACCACGGGACCAGATTCAGTGCACAGTGTCCTGGTTCACATGTCACATCTCTCTCAAGTGCTCTCCTCTCCCTCACAACTGGAAATGACCTCCATCGAGGCTTGAAATTATTAGTTTAAGCATTGCCTGCTCCTTCTGTGGGTTGCTCCAAGGCAGCCCTTCCCAGCCCCAGAATGCAGTGCAGGTCGGGGGTGGTGATTTGTAAATCTCCTTTGCTTTTAATTAATCCAGCACTTAGGAGCTGGTTCAGAGCACATTCTGGATGATGCCCTGATGACCAATTCTGCAGGATGATGACCTTGAGGGAGTGGCGGTGGGTGACACGAGCCCTGTCAGCCTGACTTGGGTGGGCAGTGTGCATGGAGGACTCTCTTGCAAAAGGTAGAGGACACTTTCTCTCGTCTGAGAACTGGGGTGAACTCTTTTACCAAGACACATCCTCTGAGCTTAATCTGCAGCCAGGGTTCTGGCAGCTCAGGTTCCCCACTCAGTCCCTCTGTGACCTAATATTTCACTTCTACACAGTCTCAGGATCTTTTCAACTGCCTGCAGTTCTTTCTTAGGTTCTGTGCCACAGTTACATGAGGCATGGATTTATTTTTACTTATTCTGCTTGGGGATAGTTGTCCATGTTTAGTCTGAGGATTTATCAATTAGGAAAACCTCTGCCCAATGTTTTCTAATCTCTCCAGCTAAAAGTTCTATTTTATAGCGGCCAGACCTTCTCGTTCTAATGTCAAGGCCTTGGGACCTCTTTTTCACACTTCCTGTCTCTCGCTCGCTCTCTCTTTGGGTGGCATTCTAGGTATTTCCTCACATTTGTCTTCTAGTTCACTAGCATGTCCTGTTTACTGCAAGGTTATGGTGATTACGAACTCTGTTGGTACATCTTGTTTTATGCTTTATTCTTTTCATGAAAAAGCTCATATATTACTATGTCAGAACTTTGTTTTTAATACTTCCCTTTTGTTGACATACAGTGATTTGTTTTCTTTGTATTCCTCTGTATTTTATTTAAAGCATTTCAGAACATCGCTCAGAGGAGGCATGGCTAAGCTTCCAGAGGCTGCCGAAAGGGTCATGGATGTAATAAAGAATGTTGAGACTCTGATAGAAGGGGGTGGTGCTTATATATGACCCAAAATGTATTTTGTAAGCAGGGGGTTTGGTTAGTCCACAGCTGGGTTGCAAAAATAAACAAACAAAGTCACTCTAGGAGATGCTGACGGCCCATCACTGCCTGGCCCTGGGCTCATGGGAAAGGTCTGGGGATGGGAAGAGTCAGGAAAACCCTGGACCTTCAGGAACATCGAGTCTGGCTTCCAGGTCACCCCCTGGTTGAGCAGGTGCTCGGGGCGAAGAGAACAGGCACAGATAACGAAGATGACGTGATAGGTCCTCAGAGATGCCTCCTTCAGGAGGGAATTCGCCAGGACTGGGGGCCGAGAGGAAGGCGCAGAGCTGCACTCGGCTGGGAAACAGGGACGTACAAGGTATGGGTCCACCTTTGGGAAGTTCACACCCCGACATGGGACAGGGCCCCTTAAGTGACAAGCTTCTGAACCGCCAGCAAGTGCCAGGCATCTGGAAGGTGTCGAATGAATGAATGAATGAATGACAGCTGAATAGGGTTCCCAGAGGTAACATAAGACTGCTATTTAACTTTGAATGTCAGACAAATAATGAAGATTTTCTTTTAGTATAAATATGCCCCAAGTATGGCATGAGCTATGCTTACACTGAAACTCATTGGTTGGTTATCTGAAATTCAAATTTAACTGGACATCTTGTGTTTTTATCTGCTAAATCCGATAACCTATAGCAAAGGCATCTGGAGCAGCCAGGGACAGGAAGAGGTGACAAGAGGTCAAACTTAAACACCGGCCTGGGCTTGCTGGGGAGCTGGTCACTGCAGCCAAGGCATCAGTAAGAACCGTGGACTCTAAGGTGTGGCCGGGACGTATCTGACCCAGGGATGGTGGCCAAAGGCCTAGGGCCAGTCCCCTGCCTGTGACCTTGTAAAGGGACAGTGAGGGACATGTAGGGAGGATGCCTGAAGGAGGGAAGGGAAAGAAGTGAGAACCACTCTGCAGAAGCGGATGTTCTCGCGCTAGAGCCTGGTGCTGGCAGCCTGGCATGGCTCGGTGTCCCCGAGAAAGGTGTGGTCAGCTCAACACACACACACCCAGTCTGTCTTCTCCAAACGCCAGCTTCTGAGATCAGCGAGGACAAGACCTTTTGTTTATGATCTGGAGACACAGCTGCCTCCCAACATTTAAAAAGAAGAACCACCAAGAAACAAGCAAGAAAAAACAAACAAACATGCCCTGAGCCCCACCTCTACCAAATTGACACATTTTCAAATGCAGCTCTTTATTATGGAAAATGTCCAACATCCCACACGTGGAGAAGCGCATAACAAACCTCCACGTCACCGTCACTCAGATGAGCGACTACCAGCGTTTGGCCCACTTGGTCGCATCTATGCCTCATTCCTGCCACATACACGCTTACTTCCCGCTGAGCAAATCTCAGACATTATATTGTCTAGTCCAACTTGACAACTTGTCAGGGGCCCACGCTCCCAGCAGGCGCTCTCTGAGGTAAGATAATGAGTGCTATTAATCCCATTTTACACCGGTGGACACTGAGGCTCAGAGGCCCTCAGGACCCCCAAGCCCTCAGGCGTCCTCCCTCCACGGGGGCCCCAGGCCAAGCCCATGGGGCATAGCTGAACCCCCACCACCACCAGCCCTTCTCTCCCCAGGGCAGGGCTCCGGGCGGTCAGACTTTGATCTCTGCCAGGGCCGAATTCCAGATGGAGGCCTCGCCAGCCCGCTCTGGCCACACGATTGATGGGGTGTTAATGATGTCAGGGTTTACAGACAAACTCTGGGCTGCTCTGGTGCGGAGGGCCGATTGTCAGCGGTGATGGGAACCAGACACCTCGGTCCGGTCCGTGGCTCATGAGGAAGAGGACGGCGCAGCGCGAGAGCAGGAGGCCTGGGAGTGCCTGCGCTGGGGCAGACAGTGTGTTTCCCGGGGACCTCAGGCTGGCCCTCCAGTGGCCAGGGGTGTCCTGACCCCTCCACGAGGATCGGGCGGGATAGGCTCTGGACTCAGTCTAGTGTAGCCACTGACAATGACCTAGCTCTATCTTTCCCTCTCTAGGCGGTGGTTTGCTCATCAGTAAGGAAAGAATTGGGATTAGCTCAGAGGTCAGCAAAGGGCCAGATGGCTAGTCCTTCAGGCTTTGCGAGCCCCACCGTCTCTGTTTCAACCACCAGCCTCTGCCCTTGCAGTGTGAAAACCGCCATAGGCCAGATCTCATCAGGGTGGGCAGGGCTGTGCTTCAATAAAACTTTATTTACAAAAACAGGTGGTGGGGCCCAATTAGACCCTCCCTTGCGATGTGATACCTAGACCCAACAGTCACAAAAGGCATTTTGAATTCTGAAAAAGGTACCAGTCAGAGATTAGGTCTCACATGACCTATATCTACAGGGGCCAGGCAGGTGACATGAATGAACAAAGCAAAGGACACCACAAGGCGTTAGGGAGTAGTGAGGATTGTGGCAAGCTGGAGAACCCAGGCCTTGACTAACTGGGGATGGGTCTCCACTTGGCTCCAGCTGACTGTTGCCGGATGGACACGCAGACCAGTTGGCTCTCAGATAGAAATGGTTCAAGAGAATCTGCTTTTTTTAAAAACGGGAATTACCCAATTTTACAATATTGACAACTAACTCCAACTCTATGTGGCCCAGATCCCACCACACATGGCCACAGGCCATCGAGGCCCCAGGGGCACCCGCCTGTACCCTCTCCCCTGCAAGCAGAGCCCCTCCACTGCAGAGACTGTGTGGGAAATCTGGAGAAGCACAGAGGCTGTTTGGAAGCTTACCCTACGTGGGCTGGTTTTTTCTTCCACATTTGGAAGTCCACAGACTGACAGGAAGGTCAAGAACGCAGATGAAGGAGGGTCCAGCCAGGGACAAGCACCCTGTCATGCCTCTTCGCCTGGGACTTGGGAGGGAAGAAAGCACGTTTGTTCCTCCGGCCACCTGACCTAAAGTCCCCAAGAACCAACCAGCTCAGGCCCCTGGAGGCTCCTCCCTCTAAGCTGGTGCCCCAGGAAGGCCTGAGCTGCTCTTGTAAATCACCTTCTTCCGGGCAGGGTCTGCTGGAGCTTTGCTGCCAACTGTCTCTAAGGCAACATCCAACCAAGATGCGAAATTCCGGAAATGGCTGCAAGAGCCAGCAGGCAGAGTGGGCAGATGTGTGATGCTCGCCTAGGATGGGGATGTTTATTTTTATTTGGGGGGCCTGTAGGCCTGGGAACCATTAAAAATGTCTATTAATCTTCCTGCTGATCTCAGGGGGCAAACTCAGAGCCAGAAATGAGTCCAGAGCTACAAGGGTAGGGAGAGGTATTTAAAAGCTCTGCCCATGTGAACTGGTGAGGAAGGTGGGACGCCGCCCATGCCCACCCAACACGAGCTATCTATCGAATGTGTCCTGTTTTCTAATCTTCTTTTAAAATCAGGTTTACTGAGGTACAATTTATTTTCAAGAAACGCACCCATCTTGGTGCAGCCACTGTGGAAAACAATACGGCCATTCCTCAAAAAATTAAAAATAGAACTCCCATAGGATCCAGCCATTCCATTTCTGGTACATACCCAGGGGAATTGAAAGCAGGGTCTTGAAGAGCTATTAATATGTCTATGTTTGTAGCAGCATCATTCCTAACAACCAGGGTGGGAGCAGGGCAAATGGCAGTGAGTATGTTTCTCGTCATACAATGGGACGCTCTGCCTTAAAGCGAAGGGATGCTGACCCGGGCCACACCACGGAGGAACCTTGAGGCCATTATGCTACATGAAACAAGCCAGTCTCCACGGGACAAGTACTGGATGGTCCCACTTACATAAGGTGCACGGAGCAGTCAAAATTCATAGAGGCAGAGAGCAGAATGCTGGTTGCCAGGGGCGGGGGCAGGAGGAAGTGAGGGTGGTTGTTTCATGGGTTTCCGTTTGGCAACATGAAAAAGGTCTGCCCATCTCTTGCACAAAGTGCACACACTTAACACCGACGAACCACACACACCAAAATGGTCAAGACGGTACGTTCTACGCTGTGTGTTTTTTCACCACAATTAAAATTTAATTGGGGTGGTGAACACACAATTCAACATACAGATGATGCATTATAGAACTGTAGAACTGAAACCTATGTAATTTTATTAACCAATATCACCCTGATAAATTCAATAAAAAATAAGAAAATTAAAATGTAAAAGAACGCACCCGTTTTAAGTGTAAAGCTCCTTGGATGTTGACAAATGTAACATCAGCCCAATCAAATGAGAAACATTACCCTTGCCCCAGAAAGTTCTCTCGTGCCCCACTGCAGGCTAGTCTGGTTGTAAACATTACGTCGAATTAAAATTTAGTCCAACAGGTGGGATATCCCCACTGCCCTGGGGTCTGCGCCAAGCCTGAGTCTCATGGCTGCAGGAGCTGCTGTTTTATAACAAGGTCCCTTCCTGCCTGGGCCTGTGGGAGGGGGTGGGACAGAAGAAAGGACATTGGGTTTGGCTTCTTAATTTCTAACCGGCTGCACAGGTATTGAAAGCAACAGCATTAACCATCCCTATCCCCACCCCAAACTCTCTCACACACACACACACACACACACACACACACACACACACACACACCCCTCATCCCTGGGGCAGCTGCCCAGTCTTTGCTCACTCGGGGACACACTATAAATTTGCTCTTCAAAACCACCCCTATACCTGGCCTTGAAGCCCAGCCTGGAGTCTGTCTCTCGGGCTGTTCACCCAAACCAGGGCTCCCCTGGGAGAGCGGACTCAGACCAGCGCTTCTGACCTGCCTTCCCACAGCCTTGACTTCTTGTTTTCAAAGCCCAGGACTTTGGCCCATAAAGATATGTTGGCGAAGGTCGCCCCCTGGTGGACAATTTTGGACATAACAAAAATATGTCTGCTTGAGGTACTTTGTAGAATGCACCAGGGAATAAAGACTTAGCAGTGGGGAAACCTAGAAGACACACCTTAACCAAGCAAGACAGAGGGACATGGTGGACTCCTGCACGTGCTGCACTCAGAAGGGTACCTCACTTTCGTAGTATTCTTGGCCCGAAATGCATAACCTCAGCTTAACCACGAGAACACCTCAGACTAACCCACTGAAAGGACCAGCTATAAAAGAATTAACTGGTGCACTGCACAGTGCAGGAGCACAGGACGCCAGGTTCCCAAAGCATAGGAGGACGAGAGGTGGAAAACATCGAGATTCTTCCGGGGCCTGTGGAATGAACACAGGCGGGAGGGCGCAGCCATGCTGTCAGGAGAGAATGGGAATGGACTTGGACTGGCAGAGATGAAAGGAAGGAAGAGGGATAGAGAGAGAGAAACATCAATGATGAGAGAGAATCACTGATTGGCTGCCTTCCTCACACCCCACACTGGGGATGAAGCCCACAAGCCGGGCATGTTCCTGGACCGGGAATTGAACCCTGACTTTCTGGTTAATGCTGTTGCTTTCAATACCTGTGCAGCCAATTAGAAATTAAGAAATCAAAGCCTGGTTCATGCTCAACCCCTGAGCCATGCTGGCTGGGCTGTGAGAATTTTTTAAATTTATTTTTTAATCAGAATGGGCACACATGGAACAAAAGAGGTCTGGGG
Organism: Murina feae; assembly: GCA_004026665.1. Lineage (NCBI taxonomy): Eukaryota > Metazoa > Chordata > Mammalia > Chiroptera > Vespertilionidae > Murina > Murina feae. The sequence continues at coordinate 72,654 of PVJC01000812.1, read as the reverse complement.
TTTGTGGGCTGTTTTAAGGTAACCACTACTGGAATTCAACAAAAGGGAAGGTTTCTTTCCAAAATGCTTTAAAAGATAAATGCACATAGCGGAATCCAGACACAAAAGGCAAAACCGAAAAGAGGAAGCAAATCAATATATATGGGCATTTATAAGAATTGGCTGGCACGTCAAAGTGTAACACGGAACAGGAAATGCAAAAGGTGAAAGTTACCCTATTGACATGAAATTATGATTCTGTCAAAAAATAAAATGCAACAACTCGTATAAGGAACACCTAACACAAAATGACAAAGGGTAAAAATAAATGGTGGGTCAGAGGGAGAACGCAGGAATTCTAGTAAAAGGAAATAGGTGGTAATATTAATCAAAAGATGATTGAAAGCTAAAAGTCTTATGCAGAATAAAGGGTCATTACACAGAGATAAATCATATCAGAGAAATATAACAGAAACCTTTATGTGCCCACAATGTAGCACAAAAGCAGAAAAGATGATCTAAGTTGCAGGGGGAAATTTCAGCTCCTACTATCAGCCTGTGACAGAGCTGAGGTCCAGATGGGGGCATAGAAGGTATACAATATAGAAGATATAGTCAAAGCAGAATTAATCGTTCGCAGATTAATTCTAAGATTGGCCTGTGCAACAGGAGAGCTGTGTCTGCTTTGAGATGTGGTGAGCGTGGCTGAGGATAAAATTTTAAAATTTTCTCTCAAATTAAAATTGAAAAGCTGCAGCATTTTCCGTGATGTGCAACTGGAAGGTTTTGGCAGAACTACATTTTGTTTTGACCACTGAAAATTTAGCATCCGTATTTAGACGTGCTATAAACATGAAATAGATACTGGGTAAGAGTGCTAAACATCTCATTTTTATATTATTTCATGCTGATTAATAAGAATTTGGACATATAGGATTAAGTAAAAATGTTTTATGAAAATTAATTTCACCTGTTTTTGTTTTTGTTTCTAACTTTTTGAATGTGGCTACTAAAAATCATAAAATTACCCTTTATGGCTCATGTTGCATTTCTATTGGGCAGCTCTGCCTAAGAAATAGACACACCTTGTTCAGAAAGTTTCAGAGAATAGTTTGCAAAAAGTAGTTACTGACAGATCACATTGTAGTAAGAAAATAATATAGCAGGAGAGACTTTAAATCCAGAGAGAACGCCCCCCCTTTTTAAGAAAGAACTAAGAGTCTAAAAAAAAATTAAACATAAAAATTCTCAGGATGCAATCGACTTTACCATAGTCCCAATCAGTCATTTCTCCTTGCTTCCAGGTCAACACCTCTGAGCACCTGATACAATAGGCCCTTCTCCCTGGAAAAACGCACAGAAAGCATTTTGCGTAGACTCTAAGGAGGGCCACTGGGGTCCGGGAGCCCCCAGGCTACCAATGCCTGATCATCTAAAGTGAAAATAAATGAACTAAACAGGCAATTAAGATTCAAGGAAAATGAAACAAAACCCTCCAGGAAACTAGGAAAAAGAACTGCAGGAACAGGCCAAGATAAAAATGCCAGAACTGTTCAATCCGTGAGGTGTTTCTTTGGAAAAATCAAACAAAACTGAAAACCAGCACACTGCTAAAAAAAGAAAACATCAAGAAAACAATGGCTTAAGTGTTGTAAGAAATGAGGAGGACCACAGATTTCCAAAACCACAGTTTCAACATCCAGGGGACACATACTCTGCACAACTGCGTAGCCATATATTGGTAAAACAAAATTCCCCATGAAAAAAATCTAAATTACCCAAGTTGACAAAAGAGAAAATCTGTATCAACAACAACCAACATTCCTGTGTTTCCTAAAAAGTAAAACCCGTGCATTTTCCGCTCTCCCCACTGGCATCGGGATGTGACGGACGTGCTGGTAAATTACCTTGGAGTTTCCAGGCGCATTCTTCTCTTTCCACAATCTGTGTTCAACAACTCAGGCCACCCTCGGCCCAATGTACAGTCAGCTCCATAAAACACCGTCTTGTAAGCTCTCCTGGGTCACAGACAATGGCTGGAAGGTCATTGGTTTATCTTGTGAAGCAATGTGACATTGACCCCTACAGCTGCTAAGGGAGAGCACTTCCTAAGCCTGCGGTGACGTAAGAACTAGCAGGGCCTGGCTGGAGTGGCTCAGGCTGAACAGCCTCTGTGTACCAGCAGGTGGCTGGTTCCACTCTGGCTCAGGGCACGTCCCCGGGGTTGCAGGTCCCATCCCCACTCAAGGGAGCTTGTGGAAGGCAACCAATCAATGCTTCCCTCTCCCTTTCTCTCGGGTGAGGATTAAAAACTAATAAATAGATGTGTGAGGATATAACCACATAAACATTATCTCCTCACCAATTCAAGCTGACACACTCAAAATTAAAAGGACTCCGACAGGAAATTGTTGGTGGGAATGCTGCATGTAAGGTCAACATGGAGACCTCTCAGTGAGAAAAGTAAGATTTAAGTAAGAGGTGCTCACTGTAAATGCTCATGGAAAGCATTTGAGCTGAAATTAAGTAAGACACGGACTACCTTCCGGGTTAAATTGTGTAAACTGATTCTCCCTTCCCCCAGCAAACATTTCCCCATGTTACCTCTGGGGCTGACTTTCATTAGCAGGTAGATTGCAAGGAGCCTGACCTGTGAGCCCCACAGCCAGCAGCGCACCTTCACCGCACCTGCCCGTTCTGAGCAGTGGGTCATTTTAAGCACACTCTGCGACAGACTTGCTTTGATGCCTAGAAATAAACAAATGCCAGTTTTAGACATTAAAGGGAAACGTGCTTATCTCACATCCCTGCTTGTTTAAAAAAAAAGAAAAAAAAGAAGGGAGACTGACCCCAGTCTGCCTGCGCCTCCCCACACCTGGTAACTAATGCTCATCAAGGAAATAACCTTTCTGGAGAAAAATCAACCCATTCCATTCCTCTTATCCAAGCTCTTTCCCGGGGACACGACTTTCTACCTCACCACCTGCCACTTCTTTCTTACCTGCTCTGCTCCTTTGGAGTTCTAGCCAGAAGCAGTAAGTGTCAAAAGCATCTTTTTGGAACCTGACCTGAGCATTTCAGGGAAGTGGTGAGACTAACTGGTCCGGTTCCAGGTGGAGTGCAGTGCCCAGGGCAATTGTTACAACCACGTAATTACCGGGCACGAGGGAATATTCTAATGATGTCTCATTAGGTGTTAATAACGTGAAATAATTACTGTTAAAGTGACCTGTCAAGGGGATATAAGCAAGCGAACCATTTAACACCAAGAGAACACGGTAATATTATGACTAAAACCAGGCCCCTCGGGATTCCAGCACATGGGGACTGCGCAGATGACAGGCTTCTTTATAGAATGGCTTGTGTTGTATAGAGGACCAGCGGATGGACAGTTTGCTGTTTGTGGCTCATGCTTGGGTGGTATGTCCTTTTATATGAACTCCGCCTTTAAAAACTTCTTTGGACCAACTGCACTTGCTGTAAAGGTTTTCACTGGCTCTGAGACCAGTAGGACACAAAGCCCGGCCCCAGGACTTCCCGGGCAGCAGGAACATGATGGTGCTGGCATCGCTGGAGGTGAGTTGGGGTTTAGCAGAATACGAGCAAGGCAAATGGCTGAAGGCTACGGTTCCTGAGTCCCAAGTCAGAATTGCTGACATCTATTTTGCGAAGTGTTTAAATGCATTCCACACATAATTTTCCCCACCTGTTAGCCACTGTTGCCCAATGAGTACAGCTGGCAGTGGACGCGAAAGAGAACTCCCTATTATGAATAAAACCAACACCCACTGATGGTTGGATAAAGGTCCACCGACGTCTGAGCAAAGCATGCATGCTACCAAGGACTCGTGGAAGCATCTCTAGTGCTGACTTCCCAGGACATGCAGGGGTCATCGGGCTGACCTCACTACTTGTGACTCAGGAAACGTGCTGCAGTTCGTTAGTGATGCACGGAGCTCTTTCATGCTCCCGGCACTGTGGAGAGGTGCCTGGATGAGGCAGAGACCAATATCCTCTTGGAACTGAAAACAGGGCCTCGCTCTTCTCAGTCTCTTCAAAGGTACTACTAGGCCAGCAGGGACAGCGCTCTGTAGCTGGCAAAGCTTTTCTCAGGGAGCTGTCTTCATCCTCATTTGCGGAGCAAACAACTGAGGCTGAGTGGCCTCAACAGCTTTAGCTCTGGACTCAGGCAACCTTAGATTCGGAACAATGTCCTTAGGTTCAGAACAATGTTTTGTTTTTTCACTGTTCAAGGTTTATTTGGCATTTTAGTTGGTATGACACTTGGCTAGTTGGCTGTATTATTTATATGTAGACTTTTATTTTTACATTATATGGCAATGTACACTAATCTGATACATATAGTACACAGAATAAGATCATTTGGAACAGTTATGCACTAAACATGAATATTGGATTTACACTGGATCCCAGGATGTGACTAAATATAGAAAAAGGAACCACAAGTTATATAACACACAGTGAACACACATCTCGTCTGAAGGGCAACTGCAGTGTGAGCAACACTGGCAGCAGTGCCTCTGAGGAGGTGTAACTATTTCACACTGATCAGTTCAGGGCTACACAAGATAACGACCCTCCAGCATCAGGATGCAATGCTGGGTTTTATGAACCATTACTACCTCTGTCTTTAGGAAACTGATGTTCTTAGTCACAGATCAGATAAAAAGGACAATATGCACAATCTCCAACTAAAATCCTGCTGCAGCCTAGACAGTGAGGTGGTATGACATCAGAAGACTTTAAAACTGCAGCTCTTTCTGGATCCCCCACAGTGTATCTGCGCTTTCTTCAAGTGGGCCTCCTCCTCAGGTGTCAGAGTCACCTTCACAACATCGGAGATGCCATTCTGTCCCAAGATGCAAGGAACACTAAGGAAGACGTCGTCTTTTATTCCATAGAGACCCTTAATCATGGTGGAAATGGATGCACCCGCCTAAGATTCTTCATCATACTTTCTGCTAAATCTGCCACTGATAGGCCAATGGCCCAGGATGTATAGCCTTTTAGTTTGATTACCTTGTAAGCACTGTCAACCACCTGTTTGTGAACTTGTTTCCACTGTTCCTTACTGCATCAGTTGCCTAAATCAGGGTGCAGATTCTTTAGGGAGACACCAGCAACATTCACTCCACTCCACACAGGCACACTGGAGTCTCCATGCTCCCCAAGGACCCACCCATGACAGCTTAATGGGTGAACGCCCAGCCTCTCCCCCATCAGGTATCGGAACCGAGCTGAATCCAGGTTGCAACCACTTCCAATCACACGGTTTTTGGGAAAGCCGCTTAACTTCCAAGCCACATAGGTCAGGATATCCACTGGATTGGAAACAACAAGCAATTTGCAGTTGGGACTGTATTTTACAACATTAGGAATGATGAATTTAAAGATGTTCACGTTACACTGGACCAAATTAAGGCGGCTCTCTCCCTCTTGTTGACGTGCTCCAGCTGTGATAATAACCAGCTTGGAGTTTGCAGTCACACTGTAGTCTTTGCCAGAGACAATTTTTGGTGTTCTAAGGAAAAGGCTGCCATGTTGGAGATCCATCATTAAGATACTGATGGCACAGGCCATGCCAACAGCCCCAACCCCAACGACTGTTATCTTATTCTGGGGGCTCTGTTCTTCCTTAAGGAGATTCACAATCAGCTGATCCTTGAGTGTTGCCATTTTGGACTTGGAACCAAAAGGAACCGGGCGTGCACGGCGGGCGGGCGGGCGAGCGTCGGTGGCGCGCGATGGAGGACCGGGACTTGGCCGCGGCAGCTCCGGTACTTTCAGAACAATGTTTATTTCTAAACAGATGAAGGCAGACCAGCAGCAGCATCTTTTGACTTATTCTGATTCTGGCTGTAAGCGCCCCCAAGTCCTGGGCCCCTGAGAGCAGGTGGCTCTTCCTACTCAGCGGACTCGCAGAGAGAATGCAGCGGGCTCTCTTGCTATGTGGTGTGGTCGGCAGCACGGGACTGTCCCCAGTCTGTGAACCAGGGAACATGAAAGGGAGATGTGTCTGTTACTTCTAAGAAACAGAAAAAAAGAAACTGGTTGGGGCTGCCAAGAGAAAGGTAGAATGACGGTCTTGTAGTTTGTTCCGGATTGACCAAGAGCCTAGAGTTGGGACACGATTAAATGTGAAGAACTAAATGCCAGGGCTCCTACTCGCTGGTGTGTGTGTGTGCGCTCTAAGACTTGTAGGAGAGATCTTGCACCTTGGAGTATGAGAACAGTGCTAGGTGGGGGAGTGGGGGTGGTACACATGTATGTCCCTGGCTCCTCGTGAGGACTGTCCGATCCGTATCACAGACACCTTCTGGGTAGGTGTTGATCGTCTTTATTTCAAAGGGAGGGTGGGAAGGGAAAAAAGCCACTCAAAAGTCTCAGTAATTCAATAATTTATTCCTCTAAAAAAGTGTGTAAAAGTATATAGCTCTCATTCACAAGGTATATATGAATGACATTTAAAATGGAGGCCTTTTAGTATTGTTTCTTTTATCAAAGTCTTTTAGTGTACTGTACCAGCGCTATACTGCAGGGTTTTTTTAAATGAACTTCACATATTTTTGTATTCTTTCAAATTGTTTGCTATATATAAAAGAAGCTCACTGCAAAATGCTTGAAGGAAAAAAGGAAACAAAAAAATTCAGAACTTCCCAGAAATGTACAGCTTTTACATTTAAAAAAGGCTCTGAGATATACATACAGGCATGCTGGACACCCCCCTCCCACCCGATTCCCCTTTTTAGTTCAAACCATGGTAAGAGTACTGATTTCTGCAGGATTGCCAAAATTAAAAAAAAATAAAATAACTTCTCACTCTGTAGCAAATCCAGGGCTTGTACATTTCAGATTAATTCAGTAAAAAACTCACAAGTAAAATAATGCATATTTAAGGGAAATATTATACAGACTTTCACACAGAAGTACATAATAAGATTTTTTAAAATCTATTGCCATTCATTTATTTTTGCACAAAAACGTATAAATATGTCACCAGCTTTTCTTAACTTAAAAAACTTAAATAAAAGACACCAGATGAAATCTACCCTTTTGCTGCCTTTTTTTAAAAATTTTTATAGGGTTTTTTTTTTTTTTTTGTATTTTTTTCTTTTTCTTTTTTTGTTTAGAATTGGGTTTCTAGGGAAGAAAAGCCCCTGCATTAAAAACAGCCCATAAAAAAAAATTCAAAGTTCTGATGAATTCTGGAAAAAAAAGCAACCCCAAAGTGGTAAAAGATTACAAATATCTACTTTACAATTTGTCTTCTCACCAAGATAATTTTATACAAGTTTACAATCTTCATCATCTTATGCTCTTCAAAAGGCCTTGAGAATTTTTCCTTTCTGATTAAGAAAAAATAGCACTGCAATATTTTTAAAGTCAATTTTACACTGTACACATTAGATACAAATGGTTTTGATATATCAGATTTTTTTAAACCTATACATTGCGAAAGTCAAACCCCCCCTCAATTGGTGGAACAGAGAACAAAATTATTCATTTACAAGTTATTTCTCTGCTTTCACATTCCCACCACACCGCTTTTTTTTTTTAATATAATGTTTTAAACGTTAGATTATTTCAAGAAAAATACTTTTACAAAATCCTATTGTTATTACATTTTCCTTTCTGTTAACACCCAGGACATGGCAGTCTCTTGGAAGAACGTTCATAGTTTGCACGGTTCTCTGCACAGACGACTAGCGCCCCAGGCCTGGCGAGAGCACCTCTCGGGCCAGCCCCCTACACTGCCCTCTGGCAATGCACCGCCAGCGAGGCCTGAAACGGAATCTTAAAGACAACCCTCTCGGGCCTGGAATGAGGAGTCATAAAATACTTCAATTAGCCACTAATGCTTTAAAAAGGCATTTTTTAAAAAAAGTCCCACCATGAAGGCTCAACTTCAAGTACTAATTTAATGGTTAAGTTGTAATATTTCTTTGAAATAATATTACTATGGTCCAGAAAAAATTCACCATATTTGTAACTGATTTTCTGAGCAAACACTTTTGATTGTAATATGTACATGAGTCCCCTTTGATCTAATGAGAGGAGAGACCTGGCTTCCAATGAGAATTCACTAGAAAATATATCTCCATAGTGACCATATAAAACTAAGGAAGGTGCGTGCCTCCATGGCTCTAGGTTGGGTTTGACTGCCTTGTATCCTTCCTGAAACGCTGGCCACTTTAACAAGGAATGGGCAAAATGCTTACCAAACTTGTTCTTAGCAAAACCTGCTGCTTGGTGGTTAGAAATATATGACTTTTTAGGCCTACCTCCCCAATTTGTTTTCACTCCTTTCTGTTCTTAGGACAGAGGTATGTAGTCAAAGAATCCTACAGTGGGTCTGAGTTGGGTTTCAGCTACTGTACCTGGTCCTCGCAAATTAAAAAAAAAAATTAAAAGTCACAAAAACCCTATGACAAAACAATTTAAAATAAATAAACAAAATGAAGATGTCTCCAGACTTTTGTATCTACACACAGGTATGAAGTTAGCCAAAGCACTCACGCCCCTCGCGATGGGCGCACTGGGAGAGAAGCCCACGGTGAAATCATGTACTTGAGCTGGTTCTCATTGTGAAAAAGTCCTAGAATATGGAGTTCAGGTAACCCACAGGCCATACACCAATAACTAGAGGATTTCATCCGAAGGGCTAAATTACCCTTAGTTTAGACAGAGACTGAAAACACAGACTCTTGTGTGCAAAAGGATACCGTCTCTTCTGTTTTCCTCCTAAAAACCACCACCAGCCGAAACTTCCCACGAGCCAGGGGTCTGGGGTGCCCACACCACACCCTGCTGGAGTCACTGCTGTGGACGTTTCCAGGCCCATGAGGAAGTGTCCGTGAGTCACTCTGTAAGGAGCACTGCAGAGACAAGACGTGCCTGCGGAGGAGTCACAGTGCAGGCTGCGCAGTGGTCTCAGGAAGAGGGCGGGCAGCAGGCTCCGTGACTGAGGCTGCAGGAGAAGGAACTGAGCCAGAGGGCAAGTGCTTTTCCATTAGAGTATATTCATGATGGCATTGTACAACTGAGTGAGCACCACAAAGTGGACGGGAAGGCAGGAGGTGCGGTCCTGGGTGGCCGGATTGCACGTGAGCCAGGACAGAGCGTTGTACTGCTCCAAAACAAACCTGCGGAGAGAAGACGCAGGTCAGTGCACGGGCATGGCAGGTGAGGTGATCGCAAATTCTAACATCCAGGCGTTGCAGAAGGAGGCCTAACATCCTCTGGAACTTGTCCCTGGCTCTCTACTGTGTTCCTGCCTTTCACGGCCCCTCTTCCTTCTCGACCTGCCCGTCTCAGAGGGCAGCCACTGGCCACACAAGAACACACATATGCTGTAAGTATCCTAGTAAAACGGCACTGCTTTGCAAAGACTTAGCATTTAAAAAACATGTAAAATAGCTCCTGAATATTTTTATACTGATTCCTGCTGAAATATTTTGGATCTATTGGATGTTCATCCTGATATATTTTTTATATAATTGATGAATTTGCCACTAACGTTAACTGCACTAATTCTTTTATTATGTAACGTGGCTACTAGAAAAGTTTTCATTAGATATGTGGCCCACGAGGCCAGGAACACCAAAATCATAATGAGCCGGTTCTTGCTGAACTACTATTCCCAAATCATTTAAGAATCCAAAAACCTTAGAAAAAACTTATATATTTTCTCAACATACATGAAGAATACTTATGGCCTCTTAAAATGCAAGAAACTTTGTACACACTTCTGGGAGGTATTCCCAACTTTGGGGTTTTTGAATTAACTGCATTTATAAAACTGATACGAGAGGTTAAAGATGTTTGCTTTAAGTTCCAGAGTGCCTTTCTAACTACTCGCCCTGCTGCGACTTATCTTTATCACCATGCAGTGCATCCTCTACACAGGAAGCAAGGCAGCTGCATGTGCAGGTCACTGTCCTATTTACCAAGCCCACTGCCCTGTCCCCCCAGCGTCCGCAGGGGCCTGGCTCCAGCTGGCACCATGCTCCTCTGCACAAGGCGGCATCTCTCCCACAAAAAAACCACACTTCAGTGAAAGCCCGGGAAAATCGGGAGCGAAGGAACTCCCAACGGTGCTGCTGTGCTGCTTGGGTCTGCACCCACCTCAGAACATCAGATGTGGTTTTGGAGTCGAGAGGATGTGGAACCCACTGAGAGGTCCGGGTGGGGAGCAGTTCGTCCGTCTGTGCTACAGAGATGTGGTGATGCAGTGATGCCTGCGGAGGAACAGAGACAGTGACCTTCCTGGTCTGGCTGGCCATGGCAGAGAAAGGGCCAGCCCAAGCCTGTCAGACACAGGCGCTTTGAGGGTCCTTAGAAGTCAGGGCACCTATGAGCTATGAATTTTAAGCTGCTCAGTAACCTCAATGTGATCCCACATAACTCCATAGCCTGAAGTTGAAAATAAAAGCTGGCATTGTCGATGATTGCGTCATGTGTCCCTTCAGGTCTCACTCTATTGCCCCACTTGAATATAAGTGGTCACTGGATTCAGTAGGTGCCAGCATGCTCCATCCACTACAAAATCCCCCATCAATTTTTAACTTAATGGTTTTAGCATAGTCTTATTTATTAAGCAGCTAAGAAATATAATATGTAAAAGAGAGGCAACGAAGTTGCTGGAATCTTTCTCTTTATTTTTCAATTTTTAGGTTAATGAACTGCTGCTCTGGCAGCTTCAATAGGTGACTGATAACTGTTTTGCTTTTCAGCACAATTATGAACCCATGACCTATTTATCTATTGCTACTATCATTCTCTTTGATGACCAAATGGTACCATCCTTGGGCAACGGAAACCCTCCACCGGGTCCTCTGACAGGACTATAATAATCTTAGGTAACTTCCTTGCTTTTAAGGATGAGAAGATGTCTCAGGCTCAACTTCAGAACTGGAATCAGTCACCTCTTCAAAGAATTCTGGTTCTTTTGAATGATAAATGGTATTTAGGAACTACGATCACGGCCACAGAAGTGTTTACTACAACTAAGTTGTCATTACTCCTAAGCCTTTTCAGTAGACAGAGTTGAATATGTGTATACATTTTTAGAGAGGAAACAATAAATGTAGGGTCATACAGACAATTCTAATTCAAAAATAAAGATTACATGAACTTTCATATAACTTCTTTGATTTCATAATAATATGTTAAAGTCATTAGGAAAAGAAAAATCCTTTAATTATTTTTGGTTTTAACATTCCAGATGTGTGTGTGTGTCTTATACACAGGAATCTGTACTCCACAGATAATTACTTAAAAACACTTCTCAATTTTTTATGGACAACTAGTATTCCACTACTATAGTTTATTCAACCAGCCCATACTGGTGGATATGTCAGCTGTTTCTAATCTTTCACATATGTCATTTTTTGTTTTTTGCCAAAGTTTCTTTTGAATAGATTTCTAGAGTTGGGACTGCAGCATCTAAAGAGAAATGTGTAGGTTGTAGAATCTGGTTTCTCCCACAGCCCTGCAACAGAATTCTGTTGTCAAACCTTTGGGTTTTTGCCAGCCTGTGGGTGAGAAATGGATTTCTTTCCAGTTTCCTTAATCCAAACTGGAAGTGGGATTTCTTTTGTATTTAACCTTTAATTTGGATTAAAAGTTTCCAAGAAATACACAGGAAGGAGCAAGTGTAAATGTGGAGTTTTTAGCCAACTCCTGCCCTACTCTGATGAATGCTGACAACCGTGGCAGGGGAAGGACAGCTAGCTCCCACCTCCACTCAGGCCAACCTCACTGACAGCAGTGCAATGGGAACCGGGAGAGAAGACTATATACAGAGCCCCGTGTCCATCCTAGAGGTACCCTTAGGACTCCACCAAGTCCCTTCCTTGGGTTAACGTAGTAATTCACTTCTTTGAAACATGGTTTTGGGTGCATCTCCTAAATCCTACTCTCCACTTATAACTGTAATTCAAATACCCTCAGAGTATAAGTAGAATGTGAGAGAACCAGGGAAAAGACTATGGTGACAGAAATTTCTAACAAAACAGCAAAAGTTACTCATCCTCCCCCCACCCCCAAAACTTCAAATATGATACCAAACCAACCTTTAGGAAGAGAGGACACTGGTTCTGAGCCTGGGGACATGATGACCAAAACCATTGGGGGAGATTCTCAGCTTTGGCAGTTGATACGAAATACCCCAGGGCCAGTGGCTGCTGCTTCAGCTCCTCCGGAGCCTCTCGAGAAAGAAGGCGTTCGCCCTGGCTCTACAGAACAAGTGCCCAGCATGATCAGCGTTTGTCATCCAGTCACATGCTTTTAGAAATCAACTTAAAAACACACTGAGATGTAACTGACATAAAATGTTATATGAGTTTCAAGTAAACAATGTAATAATTCATATTCGGATATTTATATCTATTGCAAAGTGATCACACAGTAAGTGGTTGACAATCATCACCACACAAAGTTATAAAAAATTTTTCTTGTGATGAGAAGGCTTCAGATCTACTTTCTTAGCAACTTTTAAATATGTGACACTATTATTACCTGTAGTCACCATGCTGTACCTATGTCCCATGACTGATTTGTTTTATCACTGGAAGTTTGTACCTTTGACCACTATCACCCACTTTTTATCAAGTCACCCTGCACACTGTGGTGAGCAACCTCCTTTCTGGCAGCATTTCACCCCAAAAATGCCAGGTAACCGAGAAAGGTCAGCAGAGGAGGCACTGTCTCTGCTGCACACGGATATCTGAGGGACAGTACTGCTCTGGCAGAAGGTACCAGCGAAAACAATGACATCAGTCAATTATGTGCAAATTTATTTTCTTTGGTTTCTAGTCTGCAGAACATAACCTGTTGCGTGGCATTATTGGGTATCAAAGAAAAAATGCAGAGTGAATCTCTGACAGCTAAAGGTACCTCTGCACTCATGTGCCAGCAGTCAACCCTAAACGCACAGTGCACCTGGTTGTGTGCTATCAATGACACTGTCAGGACCCGCAGCCCTTCCCTGCTGCCTGCAGGGTGGAACACTGCCGACCTGCCAGCAATGTGAGCTGCTTCTGAAGAAGCTGTGTGAATGCCAGCAAGCCTTTCCTGACAGGCTCTTGTAAGAGACTCCTGTACATTTCTGAAATTGGCATTTCCTCACCTCTGATTCTTTTACCTAGTTTCAAGAGTTGAAAATACTAGTATAGTTTTCATGTAAGCAATAACAAGTAATCTGTTTTCACAAGCCTTCTGTTTCAAGGGGGGGAAAAATCCTCAACTACTAAACCAAATTGTATTAGATCTGAGATGGTTAAAAGATAAAAACTAACTACAACCTTGAACATTCTTTCCCCTGTTGTAATGTCTTAATTGGATATCAAAGAAGGTTAATGGCTCAGAAAGAGGAAATGTTAAAAACCTCTCAGGGGTTACCTGGCTAGAGGTGCTCTGGATTGAGAAAGGCCACCTGACAAGCTAGCTTCAAAACAGTGCAGTTTAAACTGTGTCATTCAGTGAAAGACTTCAGGGTTGGGGGCTCAAACAAAGAGAAAATACAGCACATCTCTGTTTCTTATAAAACTAACATCACAATTCAATCACCAACTCTAATGAATGCACTGAATACCATCAGTAGTGGAGGCAGTCATACCATTTCCATTTCACAGATAAGGTAACCGAGGCTGAGAAAGGTGAAAGCTTGTCCAGGGTCACACAGCTGTAACTCAGAGCTACGTTTATCCACATCCAGGGCACGCATTCTTAGCTGATGATATGCTCTTTGCCTCTAGAATTCACAGTAATCCTAACTTTAAACTACCCAGTGTAACATTTGTGTTCCTATCACAAAAATCTCCAGGAAACGAATTGTCATCAACTGGAAAATGATTTTTTAGGGAAATGAATATATTTAGAATCTCTCCTTACAGGAGGGGGAGGTGGGGACAGGCAGTATCATGAGGGCAGCCACAGAGTGGACCTACCCTGGGTTCACTGCTCTGTGACTAGTTTCCGATTTTCTTTCTCTGGTTAAACTCAGGGCTGGCAATAAAGTCCCACCTGACAGGAACCCAAGTCCTCTAAGTACACCTTTGTGTCTAAACGAGTTGAGCAGGATTGCTTATATTTGTCCAGTTTAATACATTAGACATAGCGGTTCTTCTGTGTCTTAACCCCTCAGTCTCTTAATATTTTAAGTAAAAGTACAAGACAGTGTGATAAGGCATGAATCCTTAAGCATTTAAACAGAGCATGAGCAATGGCTGAGCCTTTGACTCTACAGCTGATATCCCTATGACATTTAAAGATGAAACTACTTGTAAGCTCTGGTTTTTTCCTTAATACTCTAGCATCAACCTGAACATTTCTCCCAAGTCAGCTTCCTATTGGCTCGTGCTTTCCTGTGAGCTGGCTGCAGAGGAGATGGGGACCACATGCCATAAGGCACCATGGCACGGAACACAACAGTCAGGCCACTTTCAGAATAATCACCCATCAAGGACTCGTGCTTCAGTTAACACAGTTACTTTGCACTTAAATAAGTAGGACTGCCGACCTGGCCTCTAGAAAACCACTCTCTGGGCAAAAATTAAAAAATAACCAGGAAGTAGCAAGTTACCCAAACTAACTTTTGTTAAGAAAACAGTGATTGCACACAACCATTCTAGCATTAATAAAACCATTATTCTGAAAAATACGTATTTATCAGGAATAATATAGTTCTTTCAAATTCCTGCTTTTATTCAAAATGGAACAACTACAGAGTCACTTTCCCACACTGATTTCTCTTGTACCAAGGACCCAGACCAATGAGAAGAAAGGTGCATGGAGTAAAAAAGATGGCCACCCCTCTGGACTATTTTCCTGAACACTGAGATGGTTTTACATGGCCCACTTCACACCATCCTTACCCGGCTGTGCTGGAAGTGAGACCCCACACCGATTCCAGGAGAGCCAGGGGAAGGGACTGGGGAGGAGTTGGGGGAGGAATGGAGGTTCCCAGTCATTAATATGCCAATGTCATTGTCCATATCATCTGGGAATGGAAGGTCGACAAACATATCATCTATGAGAAGGGAGAAAAGAAAACACAAAAATTTAAAAAATTATCCACAGATCCAACTTAACCAATATACTCTTTTGGGGGAGCTATGATTATTACAGGCAGGTGTTGTTAACAAATTAGTAAGATTTAATATGTGCATACTGAGTGCAAGGTGCTGCAAATTGTTCTTTCACTTTGCACCCTCTCCAGAGATATCCTAATGTGAAGTATTAACAGAATGAAGAAAAAAGAACATAAAATAAAACTCCACATTCTGTACAGACTCCGAAGACACATAAAAAGATGGCAAAACAACTAAAGAAGCAATTTAATTATTAAACAAAGTTAACATTGACACCATCTATGCAGCCAATTAGCTTCTAAATCCTGGAGGCTGATGAATGCATGTTAATAGGTGTGAATTCGCCCTGAAACTGTAGGCCTATTCCACAAGTAGATCAAAGTACCACGTTTTCATTAAGAAATCCTCTCCCATGTTATAAAAGTAAGATATTCTCACAGCAGAAAATTTAGAAAGAAAAGTACAAAAGAGAAAAACCATCACCCATAAGCCAATCACCATGAACATTGGTTCTATGATTATTTTTCTCCACTTTGCTATTACACTGTGCTCACATTATATATGGTATATAGCGTACATGCATACAGTGTGATATCTTTTTACCTTCCCCCTTTAACAGGAGTAAATGCTGGTAGCTGTTAAAAATTCTTTAAAAAATGCAAATAGCTGCATAATATTGAGCATTTATAGTTATAAATAACCATTTCTTAATGAATGCCTTAATATATTCAATCAAAAAAACCCTATCTAGCCCTATCCAGTTTGGCTCAGTGGATAGAGCATTGGCCTGCAGACTGAAAGGTCCCAGGTTCGATTCCGGTCAGGGGCATATACCTTGGTTGTGGGCACAATCCCCAGTGAGGGGTATGCGGGAGGCAGCTGGTCGATGTTTCTCTCTCATCAATGTTTCTATCTCTCTCCCTTCCTCTCTGTAAAAAATCAATAAAATAGATTTTTTTAAAAACCCTATCTACACTAATAAAAGAGAAACATGAAAATTGGTGTCACTCCGCTACACACCAAGCCACGCCCACCAGCCAATCAGAGCAACTATATGCAAATTAACTCAAATAAGATGGCAGCCGGCAGCCATGGAGCTGGAGCAAGCAGGAGGCTTGGTTGCCCTGGCAATGGAGGAAGCCAAGCTTCCTGCCTGCCATGGTCGGCTGTGGCCTCCACTCAAGGCAACAAAGTTTCAATTACAGAAGATAAATAAATCCCAGATACATGCTTTCAGCCAGCCTCACTGGGAGCTTGGTTCACTGGGAGCTGTGGCCAGCCTACAAACAGCCATCAGGCCCTCACCCAAGATGGCCACACCCTCATGGGGTGAGGGTCCCTGTGGGGGGCTTGGCCAGCCTGCAAACAGCCATCAGCCACTCACCCAGACTGGCCAGGCACCCCAGTAAGGACCTCCACCCTGAAGGGGCTGTGGCCAGCCTGCAAACAGTCATCAGCCCCTCACCCAGGCTGGCCAGGCACCCCAACAGGAACCCCACTCTGATCTGGGACACCCTTCAGGGCAAACTAGCTGGCCCCCACCCGTGCACCAGGCCTCTATCTTATATAATTAAAGGGTAATATGCAAATTGACCCTAACAGCAGAAAGACTGGGAAGGATTGGTCACTATGACACACACTGACCATCAGGGGGCAGACGCTAAATGCAGGAGCTGCCCCTGGTGGTCAGTGCGCTCCCACAGGGGGAGCTCTGCTCAGCCACAAGCCAGGCTGAAAGCTGCAGTACAGCGGTGGTGGCGGGAGCCTCTCCTGCCTCAGCAGTACTAAGAATGTCCGACTGCAGCTTAGGTCTGCCCCCCGCTGACAAGTGGACATCCCCTAAGGGCTCCTGGGCTGCCAGAGGGATGTCTGACTGCCAGCTTAGGCCTGATCTCCCGGAGAGCGGGCCTAACCCAGCAGGTGGACATTCCCCAAGGGGTCCCAGACTGCGAGAATGCACAGGCTGGGCCGAGGGACCCCCGAGTGCACATATTTTTGTGCACCGGGGCCTCTAGTTAAGAATAATCAAGTAAAATGTTGTTTTTGAACAATTCTCCTCCAAGTGATTAGCTAAAGGCAGTTGCTATCATCATATTGCCTAGTATTCTTCATACTTTCACATCAGATCAAGAAATATTTACTGAAAGAGTGATATCCACATACAGTACACTACCAAGCAGATACTACTTTTTGTCTTTCATGAAAAACAAGAGAAAGTGAATTCCCCAAAAGAGGAAAGTATTTATTTGGTATTGGTAACAGAGCAAACAAATTAAATCTTCAAAACCAAACAGATTCTCCAGCCTTCATAGGCCCCTCTTCATACTTCGTGTGTTATCACAACACAGAACAGTCTGCAGCGGCCCCATGATTCCAACATTCTAGCTCTGTCTCTTATGAAAGAAGCTGAATTCTAGACAAACATGGTCCCCACTCACCATTGTTGGGGCTAAACCCATCTTCATTGGGATAGTTGGCTGGAGCCACTTGGATGGTTGAAGATGTTGGGAATACCAAGATGTGTGTACAAGAAGCATCTTGAGGGGTATTAAGCTGAGATGACTGCATGTTTAAAGCAGTACTTCGGCCAAAAACAGAGCCCATTGTGACAGCATCTTAAAAAAAAAAGTATCAATTCCTTTTGTGCAGGAGTCAACAACTCCAGAAATGACGTGATTAAGAGGACCTGAGCTGGAAAGATAGGAGTCTGACACAACTGCCATGATTAATACACATTCAAAGTTGAGCCCAAGTGTTTAAATATCTTTAAGAAACTGACTCAGAGCATACAACTTCAATAACTCAAGCCTCATTTCATATTGGGAAGGTTAAGATAAAATTGGACTAAGTCTACCAAATATGTTTTAATTACTTATGTAAGAAGTATTTCTACAAATAAATCCCCCATGTTCCTTCCTCCTGTGGTTGCTTACAAATTGTAAAGTACTATTCGCCTAAACGATACAATTCTGTAGAAATGTACCATTCAACTAATAATTGTTATAACTAACACTTACTAAATGCTTACTAGCATTTAATGACTGCATGCTTCTGTGCTGCATTATTTATTCATGTCACCTCATTCAATCATCATGGCCACCTCAAGGTAAGAATTCTTACCCCCTTTTGTGATGAGGACAGAGCACAAAGAAAGTTTTGTAATCTGCTCAAGTGGTGCAGGCAACAATCAAAGGTCTACAGAGCAGGCTCCTGCAGGCCACCTGTCTCACACCCAATCCTATTTATCTTTACAGGGAGTGAGAGCACAGGGTCTCCCATTTGATGAAAAAAAAACATCTGGGTGGTAAAAACAGTTTTAAAGTATAAAATTGCTTTGTCATAAAATTATAATAGCTTAGTTGCTAATTTGTAAAACAACAACAACAACAACAACAAAAAACTACACTCCAGCCTGGCCATCGTGGCTCAGTGGTTGAGTGTTGACCTATGAACCAGGAGGTCATTGGTTCAATTTTGGGTCAAGGTACATGCCCGAGTTGTAGGCATGATTCCCAGAAGGGGGTGTGCAGCAGGCAGCTCATCAATTCGTCTCATCATTGATGTTTCTCTCTCTATCTCCCTTCCTCTCTGAAATCAATAAAAATATATTTAAAAAAAAACAACACTCTATGGCCACAATGTTTTGGCTATCTACGTACTAATACTCGTTGAGAATTTACTGTGGTCCAGGCACTAAATTAAATGCTTCACCCATATGTGCACCATTCATCCTCAACTGTGTAAGAGAGACTAAATATGATCTCTCAAGGCTGCTTAGAGATTCTGTCAAACATCTATCTTCAAAAGGATATTCAAATATGTATCATGCTAGTGTCCATTAATCATTTTGGAGGGTGATCCTGATAATCTAACAACAAACTGTTGGTAGGCAATAGCCAGAGTGTAGGCTCTCTCCAAGATGAGGTCAATAAAGATAAAAAAATCACAAAACTATGTCCCTTGGACGAGACCAAATGGTTTCAATTTTTGAACCCTAAGTACAATTTTTCTCTTATAAAAATAAAAAAATACAGATACATTCTACACTTGTCTATGAACTTAAGTTTGAATGGACAAACTGATGTGATGCTTCATTAATGAAGCTGACAAGAAGAGATTTACCTGGCATCACTACAAAGGACCCCTGGGGCTCCATGGCAACCAAGCAGGCACTAAGGATAGAAGGAGAGTCTGTGGCAGAGATTCCACACATCCGGCACATGTCCTTGAGCCGTTTACTGATTGTCTGCAGTGAACATTCTCCAAGGAGGATACTCCAATCTGAAACCAAGTATCACAGTTATACGCAGTCTTTACAAATTCATGTTGCTGTGAGGTTTGAGTGTTTTACCAGTGTTGCCTGGTAAGTGAATTTCCAGGATTGGGCCCTACTGGGAATGTGGCTTCCCACAGGTTCCTCTCCTTGCTACAGAGAACATGTTACTTGACCTTTATTACACTTCATTAACAAAGAAACAGAGGTCTACTATTCTGTAGACTGCAGCCATGTCTGAAATGGCCTGTGAGCATCTAGCACAGACCCAAGTCCTGTAGATTGACACACTTCAGATGCTCTCTGGTGAAGCCACCAGTCTGTTCTATCCCTTCTCCTCCTTCACAAGGTCTGGTTCTTTCAGTCACTATCTGCACTTTCAGAGGTGAGTGACATTGGGAAAACCTGTTTTGTTTACCGCTTACTGTAGACTGTTTCTACAAAAGACAAGCAGCAGCAGAAACAAGGGGGAGCCTTTCTTAGAAAACCCCAAAGCACTAACAAACAATGGGGTAAGTGAAGTACTCCAAATGAAGCTGCAATAATTACACAGATTAAAAGTTGGCATTAATTTTCTTTCTAATATTTGTGTACTGCCCCCAAACAAATGGCATTATGTCGTCTCAGAGAGCTGTTAGGATTATGTTAACTCTGGGAAATAAAAAGACGTGGTCATACTCCTGTCACCATGTCACTGATGAAATGCCACTCCTGCAGGTTTCTCTAGCTCTATATGTTTTCAAACCAGCAGTTCTCTCCTGAAAGAGAAGGTGAAAGGAAAAAATTTTCCTATTTCATATTCCTAATGAACCTCAAACTGAAGTGGCTGAAATAAAAGTGGCCAGGAGCACAAAACAGTATTTTTTAAAACCACAGAAAAATAAAATAGGTTAAGTTTTGTATTTAAAAATCAAATAAGAAGAAAAAGGTGGTATAAGGATTTCTATCACAAACACTCTGGTGCTAAAGAACAGGAATTCACCAAGCTAACTGAAACCTGTAGGCTCCTCTCTGATGCTGTCCCACAGAAACTGTGTGTGCAGATCCCATCCCTGAAGGAGAAATCATAGGGCAGGAAACGGATTTCCTGTGTGCCAGGCTCTTCTCTGTGTCTTCATTCTTTGAAAGCACATTTTCTCTCAGTCACACTTACACATTTCCCTAATAACTCATATAGGGAAGGCAATGGCCTAATAATTTCACAAAACACTAAGTGATAAGGCTACGTTTTGATCCCCTCTTCTTCTTCTTCATTATATTACAACTTTCCCCAAGGGTTAAGAGTAGCTCAAAACCTTTAAGAAATAAGATTAACTAAAAGGTATACTAGGAGAAGATAGGAAATCTGACAGAAATAAAGTGACGAACCTCCTAATGTAATAGGCCTCCAGGCTACTGATATCAGATTCATTATAAGTACAATAGTCTTTAAAAAATTAAAAGGGTACGTACTATCTTCTATTAGTCTACAACATAATTTATTACTAAAACAATGTATGTGCAATGGGTTCCTAAGAGAACACTTATTTAATACATATTATGTATTTGTATAATGGCTGTAATAACCTAATAACTCACTCAGGCACTTGCTACAATGCAAGTTATATCTGTATCACTTATTTGTGGAATCCCTGAAATAAAATATGTCTCATGTAAAAAAAACAACAAGGAAATATGTGCCCCCTAATACAAACGTCAACAAACCATGGCCCCAAAGCCAATTCCTGCCCGCCAGGTTTTTGTAAATAAAGTTTTATTGGAACACAGCCTCACCTATTTACTAAGGTATTGTTTATGGCTGCTCTTAAGTTACAATGGTAGAGTTTAGTAGTTGTTAACAGTGACCAGCTAGCTTGTAAAATAAAAAATATTTACTATCGGGCCCTTTATAAAGAAAGTTTGCTTTTCTGCTCTAATACACATGCAAGCACACAAACACCTGTTTGCTTTTGTGCTGACCCCAGAAAGAAACCTCTCCCCTCTCTGTGCATATACTGAACTTTTTATGTATGTGTCATTAATTAATGAGGCTTTTGAAAGAAAGCTAGTCTTTTAAAACTGTACAAGTAGCTGCACTACGTAGTAAATGAGCTGGGCTTAAGGTCTGGCAAGACAGCTGCTAGTGGTCAACTGTGTTATGTTAGTTACTTTCAGTGCTTTGTTATGGTTGTATTTGCAAGAAATGATAAGCAGTTGATATATATATATCTGGGAATTTAACTTCCAGACCAAAGAATATCAGAAAGTGGCAAGGTGAATAAAGACCGTTTCAATTTACAACCTCCAGTCCTTTCAAATCAGGGTTATCCTGCTATTGTGCTGCCAAAGCAAAATCTAGAAATACAAAACTTGTCACTGTCAACCACCAAAACAAAGAACAAAAAACCTGAAGGCTGTTCTTATATACGACTTCTATCATTAGTAACCTCTCACATAAAATCTGTGTTAAAACTGACTCGTACTTTTTTTTTGAATCAATATAAAAAAAGCATTAGAAATTCTAATATACTGAGTATGCTTTTTATATTAATAAAACATTCTCTGTTTTATACAGTGGGGTTCACTAAGACTTTCTTTGATTGAGCACATGGTTTTGTTGCCAATGAAAAGATTAAAAACCACTGGTTTCTTGTACACTTAAAAGTATGTGAAAATATAATCTGCTTTATTCTTACTACCAATTCTACAATTTTCTCCCTCAGCTCAATTAATGCATCAGCTCAGCCCTTTCCCTTTGTTTTTTGTGCATATTGCCTTCAAGAATTTCTCACCTTTAAGTTCCCCATGGCCAAGACGCCCAAGTCGCCCAATAACAACTCTCCAGGGTAGAGATGTCATTTGGACAATACCTATGCACCATTCCCATAACTTCTGCAGTCCAATTTTACGTGCAGACACTTTACTCTTCCGTGATCTAGAAAAGAAGGAAATGGGGGAAAGGTCCCCAAATGAATCAAAGTTATCAATTGGACAAAACCAACAAGATTCCAAAGAACCCACCCCCACAGGACCCAATGCATTTAGAAAGAGAAATGAGAAAGATTTATCTCTCAAAAAGGCCCAGCATCAATTTACATGCACCACAAACACCACGGCTGCTCACCTGTTTGGTAAAGCAATATTTACAATGCAGGTTTCTAGTAACTCCCCATGGAGGTCAGTGCAGGAAGCCAAAAGCCAGCGCTGGTCATGAGACAAACAATAGCCCACAAAGAGCACATTGTATTTCTGGCTCGCTTCACCGAGTATCTCTCCCAGCTCTGTCTGCTTGTCTTTGTTTGGGGCCTCTGTCTGCTTGTCTTTGATTGGGGCCAATATAAAAGGAGGGGAGTAAAGCTGGATTGGGCTGGGCCGCTGAAATCAAAATCAAAATCACTATCAACACAAAGCCACTCAACTTCATGTTTACAACACAACCCAGAGCAGCACTGAATGAAACCAAAAGGGAATAATGGTAACAGATTGCCCCCCACCAACACCATATATATAAACAGCAATGATGACACAGGCACCGAAAAGACTGTTTAAATGATAGAAGCTAGGGTATCCAACCAACCCATTATTTCCTTATTAAAAGAAATAACTATTTTAGAAAGTAAACTGGCCCAACTTCATTAGTCATTAGAAAAGTGGAAATTAAAACCATAATGAGACACCACCATACCCACCAGAATGTCTGAAATAAGACAGACAACTCCAAGTATTGTTCACAATAGTGTTAATCATATTAGCTGCAAATAGAAAATGACCTAAATACTCATCAACAGTACTAGTAAGATGGATGATACATCGTGATAGAGACGCACAACCAGAATATTAAACAGCAAAGGAAATAAAAAAAAAAACTACCACTAAAAGCAACAAAAAGGATGAATCTCAATACCGAATAAAAGAAGCAAGACACAAAAGGTTATAAATTATATGCTTCAATTTATATAAAAGTCAAAAAACATACAAAACTATGTTGTTAAAGTTGGAATAGTGATTACTGCTGAACTGACAGAAGGCACCTGAAGGGAGAACTTTTGGGGTGCTTGTTGCATGGTATGTTTACTTAGTAAAATTCATCAAACAGTACACTTAGGATTACTTTTCAGCTTATATATTATATGTGTGTGTGTGTGTGTGTGTGTGTGTAATTTAAGAAATCAAAGCAATAGCTGTTATCCAAGACAAACATTTTAGATAAACTGTGACAAAATTTAATCATCAACTTTTCAATATTTAATAGACAACATCTCTGCTATGACATGGATGAACCTCAAATATTATGCTAAATGAAAAAAGCCAGACATAGAAGATGATATATTGTATGATTCCATTTATATAAAATGTCCAGAACAGGCAACCCATAGAGAGAGACAGAAAATAGATTAGTTGTTGCCAGGAGTTGAAGGAAGGGCAAAATGAGGAGTGACTGCTAATAGGTATAAAGTTTCTTTCTGGATTGAGAAAATGTTCTAAAGTTAGAGAGTGACGATAGCTGCAAACTGTGAATAAGCTAAAAATCATTGAACTATATAATTTTTATAATATGTGAATTATGTTTCAATAATTTAAAAAAAGGAGTCCAGTCAAGGTTGCCTGGAAAGTTTTCTGTGCAACAGGTTAAGTGTCAAATATATGAGGTGCAATAAAAAAAAATTAAATATCTGAGATGCAATAGGTAACATATTCTTCCCAAACTCTGTTTTTAAGAAACTGGATGTACTATGAAAAACAAAAGTGATACTAGTGGAAGATTTCTTCTAAAACTTGCATAATAAATACTAAGATACAGTCTTCCTTATATGGCAACGCGCTTGCATGAGACTGTACCACTGTGGAGAGTTAGACTTCCCAACAAGCAGGGGCCTGATGGTTTGGTTCCCCACCCGCTGCACCTCATCACCTGGCACAGGGCCTGGCGCACAGCAGACACTCGCCATTGTTTAAAGAATGAAAGGCGGTATTCTAGCTGCAGACTGAGGGAGAGGCGGCATTTGGCAATTCATCATTACTGCAATGCAAGTAAAAATGTACAAACCTCACTAACTATTCATAACGTTTGGTTTTCTTTTGTTTTTAATAAAATCAAGTGATTTATTTCTCTCTTCCTGTTTCAAAGCAAAAGGGGAAAAAAGCACATTTTTTCACTTATTTTCTTCTAAGCTGCACTTTATCTCATAAACTCCTGATGGTGCTCTGCCATAAAGTTATAATCTTTAAAAATACTACTCTATGAAAATGCAGAATACTATTAATTACCATTTGAAGTTGTGATAAATTCTTATCAAAGCATAAGAAATAACTGCATCTGAACTGTGGAATAACCACAAGAAGTAAAAAATAAAGTTTATAAAGAAAAGCAGTAACGGATAATTTCTGAGATAAAATAACAACCAGAAAAAAAACGGACTTTTTTAATTTTAGAAAAGTTAATAGAGAAAATGAACTGCTCACAAAAATAAAGATTCAAACTCAAAACTGCCACATATAGAAATTTTATATAATCCAGAAAGAATGTAGGTTGTCAGCTAAGCAGCTTCCTCTCCTGGGACCAAGCTGACGTGAACCAAGTTATAACAAATGCAGTATTACCTAGAGTTGCATCATTTTTCCATTTCTAAGTGTTTACTTAATGAAGGGAAAGCATTTTATAGAGTTTTCAAAAACCCCTCCAAAAACACACTCCTTCGTTACCAACTAAAATCAGGAGTCTTGTGGCTTTTGCTAACAGGTAGCCTTCCATGCAGCGCAGTGGTGGGAACTGCCTTCTGAAAGCTTTAGACATGTTAAACTTTGCCTGTGCATCTGCCTCAGTGAAAGGAGGTTAGGAAAAAAAAGAAGTGCACAACTTTGTTTAAAACAGTTTGGTGTTGGTGTTTGAGAATTCCCCATGAGGTGCAGAGCTATGGGAGGTGGGTACTAAGACAGAGAGAAAAAGCATTCATTTGTAACAGAAGCCCTGAGAGGAGAGGAGAAAGCAGTGCAACAGAAAGGGAGGGGCCCTTATGAAATAAACACCCACACAACTGCTCCTCAAGAGAGAACTGAAGACACAGATTAGGTTCAGAAAATAAATACCAAGGTAAATATGGGAGAGGCAAACATAAGTAAAAGTAATAAACATATTGTTGCCTTAGGTCCTAGATCAAAAAATATCAGGAGTTTGCTTGCCTCTTTCTCAAAAAACCTTACGAGTTCAGAGAAGTCTCTTTTATTTGACTTAAGGATTTAACTACCATTCTTAAATAAAGGAGGAACAATTCAGCTTCCAACTCCCCTGGCTTTCTGCAAAGGTCTGCCCTGCTACTACCCACCTCCGGGTTCTTGAGGGTCATCTCAATGCTCGCGGCAGGCCCGAACCCTGTGAGGGACTTAATGTGGATCTGTGTAGGCAGAGGTCGCCTGCACTGGCAGTACACTGAAAATGCCATGGACTTCAAGTATTGAATGTAGAAAACTTGTTCATCCTTCATTGTCTGCAGCATGGACTGGCAAGGCACAATCTACAGACACAAACACAAATAAAACTAGAAACTGAGATCAAACATGCTAACAAGAAAGTTGAAAATGAAATGGCAGGAATTCTTAACTTGAATGGGGAAGAGAATTTTAGTTGTAAAATATATGAATGCCAAACATATAATTCAATCTTATTTCCTTCCAGTGACATAAAATCCTGTAGTTCAAATATACACCAGCAATTTAAGAAGAGGTGCCATTGTGTTGGGTCAAGTTACCCTGTCAGTTAGAAATAACCCTGTTCCTATTTTAGGGGTAAATTCTTAATGTACTGTATCTATGTCCCCAATTTAAAAACTTATTTTTTTAACAGATTTAACATTTATATATACACACATAGTTTGCATAGCATCTTTGGAATTATTGTCTAATCATTTGAGAAATAAATGTCAAAACAATAAAAAACTATTAACAACCTATTCTGGTAACTTTAATTTTGACCTTTTAATTCTATAAGATACTTTATTTAAAGTAACAGTAAAACAAAACCCAAGCAACTAAGGCATTGTTTTCTACCTATTAAGTTATAAAATTAAAAACAATTATTATGCCGTCAAGCTGTCAAGGGTGCGGTAAAAATGGGCATGCTCACTCACGCTGAAAAAAGTGTAAGCAAGTACATCCTTTTGGGAAAGGAATTTGGTAATTCTTATCAGAAACTATATCTAGGAATCTACTTTAAGAAATGACCTGAAATGTGAGAAAGATATTATACATGAAGATGTCTGTTATGGCTTTATTTATAATAGTAAAAGAGTGGAAGCAAATTAAGTAACTGTACAGGCATATTAGATTAAAAAAAAAGATATACAATCATTAAAAATGTTGCTATGAAAATTTTAAATAACATGAAAAAGTATTCATGAATAGCATTAAGTACAAAAAGAATACCCTATATAATAAAAGGCTAATACGTAAATCGACCAAATGGTAGAACGACTGGTTGCTCAATGCAGGAACTGCCCCCTGGTGGTCAGTGAGCTCCCACAGGGGGAGTGCCGCTCAGCCAGAAGCCGGACTCATGGCTGGCAAGTGAAGTGTTGGTGGTGGGAGACACTCTTGCCTCTGTGGTAGCGCTAAGGATGTCCAACTGATGGCTTAGGCCTGCAGCCCATGAAGCCGTCAGTCGGACATCCCGAGGGCTCCCGGACTGCAAGGGGTGTAGGCAAGGCTGAGGGATCCCCCTGAGTGCACAAATTTTGTGCACTGGGCCTCTATTAAGTTATATTAAGTGTGATCTCAACTGGGTAAATAAAAATACAAAAAAAGGCTAGAAATACACAAAAATTGTAATGAAGGCTGAATCGAATATACTTTCGATTATTTAAAAAATCATAAACTTGTATTTACTTTCATATACTAGTAAACAACAAGGCAAAAAGAAATAAACTTGCAAATACTTACCTGGAGAATGAAAGAATTTCTCATATGCTCAGGTAAATTATCCAGCATCTCTGTGTAGCAGCGCATCAAACTCAACAGCCAAAAGTTTCCAGAGGTAGAGTCTTCCTCTGCAGTGTAGGTGAAGGGGTCCACCATGTAAATGACAACAGCTGGAGGATAGGCTTGGCTGTCTGCGGAGTCAGGCTCCGTGGGAATTCCTATTCTCTCCCTCTCTGTAACACTGCAGAGAAAGTCATTTACGAGGTACAAAAGTAAACATAAACTATATAAAAATAAAGTCAATTCTAGCGCACACTGACTCCTTGGGCAATGATTACAGATGAAATGTAACATTAACATGTGTCATATTACTGAAATAAAGGCAAATCAAGCCATTTAGCATCCAAGATTGATACAAATGACAGTAATTGTGTCTCTTTTTTCCTATAGCTATAGTCTATAAATATGGTTTATAATACTATTATATTAAAAGTAACAGCTTACTTTTATCCATGTATTATATTCATATGACAAATGTTAATAGTAATAGCTTACTATTAACCTAATCTATCTATCTATCTCTATATATATAAAAGTGTAATATGCAAATTGATCAGGCAGCGGAACAACTGGTCGCTATGATGTACACTACCACCAGGGGGCAGACACTCAATGTAGGAGATGCCTCCAGGCCATAGGTCCCAATTGCCTGATTGGGGCCTACCAGCCAACCTCTCAGTCCCTTCGCCCTAGTCGGCAGGCTCTGATCACCTGATGAGGAACAGGGAACTGAGGGTGGGTGGTGGCGAATGCAGGCGGTGGGAGGTGGAGCTAGCTGCCAGCAGCTGGGGAAGATCGACCCTAATTGCAGGCCAGGCCCAGGGATTGTGCACGAATTTCATGTGCCAGGCCTCTAGTAAGTTTAATAATAAATTACATAGGTTAAGTTAGTTTATAAGAAGTCTCATATTTAAAAATATATATTTTTTTTATTAATTTCAGAGAGGAAGAAAGAGGGAGAGAGAGAAACATCAATGATGAGAGAATCATTGATTGGCTGCCTCCTGCACGCCCCCCACTGGGGATTGAGTCCCCAACCCTGACATATGCCCTTGATCGGAATCAAACCTGGGATCTTTCAGTTTGCAGGCCGATGCTCTATCCAGAACCAAACTGGCTAGGGCAAGAAGTCTCATATTTCTTAACACTGAAGCTGCTGATTGACAGCTGTTATTTTCTCTTGGGAAGAAGAAAATCAGAGTTCTTTACTGGATTTAGAGACTCTTGAGGTTGATGGGGAGAGAAAGGTATAGAAGAAAAGTAGAGAAGAGTCCACATGGAAGCCACCCACCTCAATCAATGAGTAACATACCTTTCTTGTCCATCCTGTGAAGGCTGAGAAGAGCTCTGCCCAGGCTCAGGGTCTCCACCACAGCCTATGTTCCCTTGCGTTCTATCAGCAGAACTGGCCCCAGTGCTGGGGTTCTGCCCTCCAACACTACCAGTGAATCCTGACGAAGAGGTAGTGCTTAGCTGGCTAACGACGGGAGCAGAGGCAGATGAGACAGGTGGCACAGTGGAACCAGATGCGGAACTACTTGCTGCAGGGTTTGCAGAACTGCCATTGGAGGTGGGATTAAATGCACCGCCAGCGGAGGGAGCTGCTGAGCCTGCATTTGCAGCTAAAGGCCCAGTATTCCCAGGAGTAGCTTGTCCCTGTGCTGCTGCTGGTGGGGTCTGGTACTTAGGTGGTGTCAACAGGCTGCTATCGAGCTGCAGAGTGGCTAAATAAGGTGCTGAAAGAATATATGCAGAGCGACATTAGTGAGGTTCTGCAGTGTTAGACAAAAGAAACTCAGAATGGTCACTTTTTTAAAAACTATGCTTTCAGGCTGCAATATTCTGGTTACGACACTCAAAATGCCATCTCCACACTTGAACATATGCTTATATATCACGCAAACACAGATATGGACATGGAAATACTTATTATAAATACTGGAAAAGAACCGTGCTTGAAAAGAAAGAAAATCATTTATAACATTTTCCTTTCAGACTGAATCCATATGCCATCAATGAAAAACGGGAGACGCGCCATTGTGGTATATATTGTGCTCTTATGCACACAGGGCTTTTCAAGCTTCTTAGATTTTCTTGTAAATCGGGATTAAAATTAAGCAGTTAATCTTAAGTCATGCTGCTAAGTTTTTGAACTCTGGAGTAAATTAGATATGACTTCTTTAGGCAACTTTAAATAGCTTTTAAAGAATATACATGCCCATGGAAGTTAGCATTTAACTAGAATGCAAAAATTAGATCTAAATAAACACAGTAATGGAACGAACATTAGACAAAAGAAATATAATGTTGCACCCTAACAAGTGTGTGTGAGGGTGCAATTTGCTATTTTCTCTCTCAAATTCTACTTTTCCAAATAAATTTCCATTTACCTAGGTGATGGCGGCAAACTTGCGCATAAAGTTTGAGTCTGGAATGATTGTCATTCTCCTCGCTGCTCCACGGCTGGTTAAACCACTCACTCACTAGCTCGTCGGTCAGCTTCTGTGCCACGGTCTTCCCCACACGCATGATCCCATCACGGAGCACTTTGCAGATGGGCTTATGCTGCCCAAGCCTACACATCTGATATCACAAGCAAGACCATTAAGACAGAACGTATCACCTTGTTCAGCACATAGTGTTAGCAAGGCACATTCTGTATCATACACATGAAGGCATTTTCCTTTTTCTTTTTAGGGTAACCACATGAAACCACACCAACATTATAAACTGGTTCTATTGGGTAATTATCATGTACCCTGACAGTACTGCTGTATATTTCTCCAAAACCCGGAGTAGCTTCTTTACAGAAAAATAAATGTTTCTTCTGAAGAAATGTTTTTGCAGCCCAGCCCATTCATTCTTTCAGCCTGAGGAAAAACTGCAGAGCACTACCTGATTGCTAGGGGTCAAAAAGGAACTAACAGGTTCCTGCCTACTAAAGGTTAACCGAGACATCTGTCCACTAAAACCTCTTAAGGAATCCCCACTCTTAACATTTTCCTATAAGAGAGCATTAAAATGTATGGGCCATCTGTTAGATTGTTACAGACATTTAGAGATTACTAATAGCAGAGGCCATGGAAGTGCTGATCACTTTTATAAAGTAAATGATTGTTTTAGTGTGAGATGTTGTTGTCAATTTCTAGGATATTAAATGTCAGGTAATTAATATACCTGCCAAAAGTAAAGTACTTAACTACCTGCTCACCAGCACAAGAGCCCATATTATTATCCCTTGCTAGAGTTAATGAAATGAAGGCTTACCAAGGCCCTACAAAATCTTAAGCAGGTATGTATTGCTGCCAAATAAAAGTTCTTAAGATCTAAAAAGATCCGGCAAGCCTTTTATGTTTTGTAACTTATGTATAGGCTTCATTCAAGAGAATGGCTGGGCTTTGAAATTGCTTAGACAAGTTTTCTGTGTTAGGGTAAGTATGACTTAATATTATTCTGTATCCATGAGCCAGGCACTGTTTAGAAACTACTGTATCCAAGGGTTTTCTTCAGTGGCTTAATTGATGCCATTACATAATACGTAGCATCGCCTCATTTCTTTGCAGCAACACATACGTCTACTACTTATGTGTTCTCATGTTTATAGAAAGTGGATGTTCTGCTATGGAATATTTCTGAAACTCAACTTGGCATCTTATTTAACAACCACATTTGTAAAATATGCCTGTCACAATTCTAAACACTTTACAAAATCTCATTAACCAATGTCACTCCAATAAATGTAATAAAAAAACTTATTTAATTTAATCTTGCCAAATAGATCAGAAGTAAAAAGTACAAAGAACTTAGTGTGTGTGCTTTGGCAAAAGAAAATGTGGTACTTTTTCTTCTCAGACAGACATGATTCTAATTTCAAAAGTAACAGGAATTTATGTACTAAATATATGAAATTATCTACCTGGCTGTTACATTATGATGGTGATTACATTGTTAATGTGTATCAGATTTTCAGAATTAAGATGGAGGTAGTGTTAAATAAAACATAACAGGGGCATCATTCATTAAATGTATCTTTTGATTTAGAAATTTTCAAGCTGAACATTTTTATACAGTTCTGCCCTCCCCACAAAAAGGGCAGCCACGCCTTCTTTTTGCACAGCTCATCTTCTGAACAGCCATTTCCCTTGGTGAGCAATCCTTTCAAACCTGAGCACATCAATGCGGGAAGACAGCTAACAGGATTTAAGATGTGTGGTGAGGCTGGTAAAGGAGAATCTTCTAAAGCTAATGAAATATAAACAAGATGGGAGTGCAATTTATTTCTAAGAAAACCTCTCAACTTAATTCTTTCTTTCATCTTCCAACTAATTGCAAATTTTCTTTAAGATCTACTTTGAAGGTATTTATTCTTTAAAATTTAGTCATAACCAGACACAATCTGAGGACTCCTGTCAAAGAAATGGTTTCCAGGTCTTCCTCACCTCATATACAGCACTCAAGTCCCTGAAGAAAGTTTTGGCTCCTTCGAGCAAGGCCTCATTTTCTGGACACACCACAATATAGGCAACATCACGGTGGCCCCCATATGGGTCCAACAACAGCCTCTCCCAAAACGGCAAGGAGAACGGCGAGATGGTGAGGAAGTCTTTGTCATAGCCTACCAGCAGGGTGGGGATGGGCAACGGCTCAGGAGACTCTTCTGAACCTAAAACAACAGTGCAGTTTAGAAAGGGGCCTGGTAGTCTGATTCCCACAGCTGAACCATTTGGAAGTTCCTGGAGCCCTCGTCTTAATTCTGGCAGCGGAAATTTCATCGTAGGTTGACATGATACTCTCATTAAATGGCCCCTGATGAACAACTTCATTAAATGAGTCTGAACATGTTCTAATGGTTCAATCTGAGGGCAGAGTTGAAGGTCATTTTGCAGCAGCACTATGTCACTTCCTCTAAGGTAAGTGTCATAATCAGGACCTTGACAAAACCAGTTCAGAAGTTCATCCAAATGAAAACGCCATGAAGACAAGGAAGAGGAGATTTTAATAAATAGTCTACTTAGGGATTATTTCCCTCATTGACCCTGATTATGCCACCAATATTTAGAAAGTTTAACTCCAATACTGACTTTAGGAAAACAAATATAAACTTAAGACTATTTTGTCAGTGAAGCAAGGACTTGACTAAAGCTGCTTTCCAGGACACAGAAAGCTGAGAAGGCACGCAGACAGGTGGGAGACTGTACCGTAGGTGCCCCGGCCTGCCATTTTGTGGAACTGCTGCCAGGTGAGCGGTCCCTGCACATGCTGGATGTTCTCCCAGGTCCTGCCTGTGCGCTTCTTCTGAATGGCATCTTGGAGAAAGGGCTGCAGGGACAACAGCATACGGACCACATCCTGGGAGGAGAGCATGCTGATGTCCAGCACTGGAACACAGAGTAAGTGAAAATAAATGGAAATCATAAAGGAGGACTAGACTGGCACTCTCCTCTTTCTGGCCATCACTTTGGACCTCAATTACAGTCCATGACAAAGACATGATTAGTGGTAGAGTCTATTTTTAGTTGACTCTAAAATACTTGACTCAGGAGTCAGAAGGAAAGAATACAATGGAAAATAGGTTACTCTATATAAGTAAAGAGGTTAACTATAGAACTGCTTAAGAGTGGGAAGGTGGATAGGCCTGGCTTTTTAAATCATATAAACCTGTTTCCAAGTTGCTTACCAAAAAAAGAGAGCTGCAAACATTTCTTAATTATTGTATAACTTTAATTTATAAATATCAATGGTTAGATATATGATGAGTGGGGAAAAGGAACCTTAAGGTTTTTAAAATTTTAAAAAATGCTCTTACTATAAAATATTTTCACAAAATGCATATCGAGAAAGAAAGCCTTCTCTGCAAGGAGAGGTGCCTGAGAGCCGCGGACGCAGTGATATGACGGGAAGCCACTTATACACAGAGGAAGGGTGGGGACGCATGGCTTCTGAACGAACACTCTTCCTTCCGAACTGCGTTGTAGAAGTTGTGAAGATCCTTCTGAGATATCCAGGTAAAGGAGGAGTCTTCACTAGCAATTTGAAAAACCTCTGAAACTCTATGCAAAATTGTGCATGCATACGTGCACAAACATATGTGCATTTTTGCCCCAGGAGAGAAGGGCCATAATGCTCATCAAATTCTCAAAACAGCCAGACAAAAACTAAATAATTTTAAGGTGATCAGCTCTCAATCTGCACAGCTGGGTTCTGAAGACTTTTCCTTCCTCTAACTTTTCTACTATTAGGAAGGAGCATGGATGAAGATCAAAGGTTTACCTACCAAAGAAATCCGAGATACAGAGAGAGAGTGTTCTTAAGACATTTTAGATTATAATGTTCTTACATCAAACACAGTTTGCAAATCGGTGGCCATAGTTTTTTGTTTTTTTTTGGGGGGGGGGAGGGGAGAATAAATCTCTCCAGGAAATTTCATATACAAATCTGGATTTCCAGCATCTCTTGACAAATTGGGAGATCTGGCAACCCGAGCTGAGATCCACACTCCTGCACAGCCTCCACAGGCTGGAACCAAGGAGCAGCTGCCCCTTCAGACAGTTCTACACGGTTCCTCCTTGGCTGCCTGCCTGAGACTGAAGCAGTGTTTACATCTTTATTTCCAAGCCTGTGCTTCTTTTTTTTCTTATAAGTAAAAACAAACAAAACACTCAGTAAAGTACTTCTTACTGTATCAAAAGCAGGAAAATGAGACTGAGAGAACCAGATTAAAAGCAGACACAGTCCTTTGTGAACCCTGTTTCTGTGCATATAAAATAGAAAGTGTGCTGTGGAAGGACACAATTCAGGACACTGCTTTGTGCAAATCTGGATCCCCGCATCATTCATTTACATGACCTGTCTGCTACATCCAAGCATCTGAATTTGGAACCCTTGCCTTCCCTACAATAAAATGTGCTATTCTTCATAAGCAAAGATGACACTACTGTTCCTCCCAGACTGCTTTTCTGTCTGAAGGCCACTACCTAGTTAAAAGGAACTACCAAGATAATCATTCACGTTTTTTTAGGGGAAAGACTGCACTTGCTTCATAAATTCATCCAATAGACATTAATTAAAGGTCTGATAAGTATAAGGCACTCTGCTTAAACCTAAGCAGTCATAAAAATAAGTATGACTTGAACACTTCCTTAGGAGTTTCCACTTCCAAGAAGTCTCCCTGCTTAGCCAGCTCACTGAAGTGTGTCCTCTGAACATTCTTTTATTATCCCAGAGTTCAATTTAAGAAGCTCATATAACCTTCTCCCTGTAGGACTGAGAGCTGTTCAGAACCAGGGTTCCTGTTTCATTCATTTAACTCCATCAGCCTGGCCTCTGTCCCTTCCCATTCTACAGAACCAGCTCTCACTAGGGGTACAAGATTATCCTTACCTTAAAAGCTCAGCTGCACTTTAATGCTTGTTGACCACTCTTTCTTGAAATGTGGTGACTTGGCAGATTTCACCAAAGCCTGCCCCAGGCCCTGCCCTCATTCTGTGCTCTCCTCTTCAGGGAATTTCCCTTCTCCCCTGTGCCCCTGTCATCATCTGTGTGGCCCATTACTCTCTTTTCTCTGAGCTCCAGGTCCATCAAGTCCCAAGCATCTACTCCACATCTTCATCTCAAAATGATCTTTACAACTTAAAAACTCAATTTATGAAGTTGCTCCTCAGACCTGGTCTTCCTCCAGTCCACCTACCTATCTTTGAATGACACCACTGTCTGTACAGGTATACAAGTCACAAACCTGGGCATCATGTTTAAGATTTTGCTCTCCCTGAACCCCCAACTTATTTTGTGTTTTCTTTGCTAGGACACTAATCAAGCCGTTGTTTCTTATATGGTCTACTACATTACCCTCCTTGTCTCCCCAATCCATTCTGCTATTTTCTAAACCACAGCCCACATTAGGATCAGAGTACATTTTTTCTTTTTTAACACAAATCTGATGCCAATGCTGCTTCATAATACCCATTAGTGACGTGTTAGGGTTCTATGAATGAAGACTCAACCCCTAAGCATGTTTCTAAAGGCTCATGGTCATCTAGCTGGCCTGTTAGCTCTTTAAAGGCCCACGCTCTGTAAAACTCTGTGCCTTTACATTCGCCACTCCTGCTGGGACACAATTCCTTGCTTCCTATCCTCTTTGCCCACTTAATTTATACTCATGGTTGAGATCTCAAGTGTTACTAATTCTTCAAGGAAGTCTTCCTCCAGCCCACATTCCTCTCCTCCTCCATGTTTTCACCACTTGTACTGCTTCATGATATGCTTTTGTGTAATTATTTCATTAATGTCCATTATCCAAAATAGATTAGTCAGCATTTTATTCCCCAGTATGCACCACGTTATTGATAATGAATGCAAATGGGAAGGAGAGAGCAAGTTACTTGACACTCTTAAAGCTCAACTCCAAAAATGTTTGTCAACTGGAGCTCTTAATAGTAGAAGAGCCAGCGACATGACCAGTAACCACAGGACAAAGTAAAATGTGATTGCTGTTACAAGAGAGAAAACAGAGGAAGAAGAAAATGACCTGTAACTGGGTAGAAGATTATATAGAAGAAGAAGCATGAAAACTTGACCTAGACAAGTGGGTGGGTTTAAACATGAAAGGCTGTGCAAATTATACTCTTGATGACTTTGATACTCAGCAGTTATAGGCTTCCAGTATGAAATGCCTCTTTGAATTAATAAGAGGAAATTTCCATAAAGCAAGTATTCCTCTCCAAAGGTGTTTCAATATAAAACATTCCCTTAGTCCTTAAATATAGGATGATATCAACATAATGCTCACTTTAGCTATCTTATTTTTTAAGAAATGAAATTTAAAATTTTGTCAGAGCAAAAGTAAAGACAGTATGTAAGCCACCATCATGCTAAGCTCGTCCCCAAAGAGCATTACTATTCTGGGACACCTACCATTGCTATGAGGCCACGAGTGCACAGTGGCACTTCTCACCAGTGCTTCATCCACTTTTCCACCTGTGGGATTATCCACGTACTGCCGCCCCTGCTCCAAGGCATTAAAGCATTCCGTCCAGTAATCATTATTATCTGCTTGCACCCGGTCGTAACTCCAGCTTACGCAGGGAAGAGTTTGGCGATTGTTAGAGGAAATGTAGTCCAGGAAACTCAGTGAAGCAAAAGGTTGTGTGTGTTGGTTCTGGAGGAGGAGGAGAAGGCTTATAGGTGGCTCCTGGGGTTTTCTGGCTGCCTCCATCTGAGGAAGGAAGGTGGTCTGACACATCATTAAGCGCCTCTCTGCAGCCTGACCGATATCAGAATTCTTCCCAAAAATATCCAACTCATCTTCCAGAAAGAGTCCCGAATTGTAACCAAGTTTGCGATTCATAATCGCACTGAACCCACAGGTACAGCGGTACTGGTCCTCGTTGGAAGAATCAGGGATGTAAAGCCCAACATCTGCCCCTTTGATGTTCATGTTGCAGGCACAGATGCAACAGCTGTCAAAGTTTCTGTCTTTAAAGATATTCATCACAGAATCAGAGAGAATCAGGGTGACATAGAGACTGTGGGCTTCTGGAATTGGCTGCATGGTGGCAGGCTCCACAGAGTTAAGGGGCCGCGTGGTAGAGGGGGTAGAGGCTGGTGACCCCTGATCGGTGCTGTCATATTTAACAGACCCTTGACCACTGGCAGTGCCCCCACCTCTGGGAGTTCTTGGGGTCCTGGGGGTTCGTGGCGTGGGGACAGAGAAGCGAGGGGTTGCTGGCGATGGCAGAACTCCTGCTCCACTGTTGCTGGCTGGTGCAGTACTGTTCAAAGTCACTGGTGTGTTCATCTGTGGTGTGTTCAGATAGTCTGGGTCTGCTAGGCTCCCAACGCTAGGCACATTGCTGCAATACACAGACAGCACCAAATGAGAATCAAAGGCAGGTCGCAGAAGCTGGAATACACACCTATCATCTGGACCTGGGCTATACATTTCTTATTATTTATGTGTGTTATCATTTGGTGTACTCAACTTTCTCTTTAAAAAAAAAATGGATTTAAAGGAGTCAGTGCAGTATGTGGGAAAGCAAAAAGTGAGGAATGAAGAAAAAAATCAATATGGTACTTTCCTTCTACTCATTCCACATTGAAGCAATCCTCATGTAAATCTTTTGAGGAAACTTTTAGTATTTTTACAGAAAACATGATGCTGGATTTGCTCAATGTAATTCTGAAAAACTGTACTAAATGGAACTTGAACATGAGTTCAGGTGCTAAATTAGCTAGAAGACCATACGATGAAATTTCCATTTAATTTGCAATTACATATTTTGAAATTGAAAGTCTGCCAGCATACTTGTTTTCTGAGGCTATAATCTGTGTATGATTCTAAAATAGTTATAATCAAATGCACAAGAAAATTTAACATTTTTCTAAACTTTCAAATGCAGTCCTATCTAGGCTTGCATTTTATTAGTAATGTATCACCATGAGGGAATTCTATTTTAGGAAACCCAATGGCCAGAACTATAACTACAGTTAATAAAAATATTACATATGCTGCTAAGAGGCCTTAGTATTAATTAGGTGATTGCACAGAAGTACATATATTACATTATAATTCCCAAACTTGTAAGATTTCCGTGGGATGGAAGGCAATTCTAGTTCACTTATTAATTTCAAAATGTTATTCATTACCTATAGCACAATTATTTTTAGTTCCCAGAATGCACTGCGCTATTTTCTCATAAGCAGTGACTTCTTTTTGGAATAGCCACATAAAAAACAAATTAGTATCTGTAATGTTCTACTGTTTTATTACTGCAGAAAATTTTCTTGATGAACATTCTTACAGATATATGTAAATCAGCATATGAGACCATTCTTTCCAATTAGAAAAGAACACAGGTTTTTTTTTAGTGCTTAGTATTCTTCTGAAATCTATTAATAATGTACTTAAACTAATGTTCCTCCAATAAATTACATATTCATTCACTTATAATTTGAAAGAAAAATATCATAAAGTAATGGTTCTTCAAATAATTTTCTTGTGATTTTTAATTAGCTATGCATAAACGACCAGCCTGAAAATCCAAATCAGGCACTGTAAAGATATTTTAAGTTAGAGGCCCACTGATATCTTTGAATACAGATAAAAAATGACCCAGAAACCTTGATCAGCAATCATTGCTTTCTCAAAGACCAAAATTATGTGTGTAATAATGATTTTTACTCTAATTGGACTCCTTTCAAATTTTTCTCGTTCAACTAAACCCTAAAATTATTATGCAGTTCAGATCAGAAAAAATAAAGTTATAACTACTAACTGAAACCTAAATAATTAAATTGCTCCCCAGGTAGTAAGAATGTATTCTCTGTATAGTAACCTGATTTCTCCCAGTCAATAAAAATGAACTGAGTACCAACCCTATGCTAAATGCTAGATATTCAACAACGAAAAAGAGAAAGAAAAGCTAGCTCACAGCAAGTGTGACAGGCATCATGCAAATAAGTGCTGGTGTGCTGAATGTGGTGTATGTGTGTGTGTTTGTGTGTGTGTATGGAGGGGGTGGTGGGAGTGGGGGATGTCCAGAGTAACGGAGACCATGGCAGGAGGATTTCGCATAGCTCAGAACTGCGTTGCCCAATAAGATAGGCACTAGCCCCATGTGCTAAATTTAAATTAACTTAAATAAACTAAAAATTCAGTCTTGATCTCAAATAAGCACATTTCAAATGGGACACAGTTATAGCATGAGAATACTAGGTGCCATATTAGAAGGAAAGATACAAAACATTTCATCACAGTAAGGTCTATGAACAGCATCAACAGGGCCAAGTCTTTTGCTTTCCTAGTCCATTTCATTTGCTTTCCTAGTCCATTTCACCCCTATTTGCTTACTTGGTACTGACAGAAATCTGAGCTTGTGGCATTTTATTTTATAGCACTGAAATTATATTATTAAGAAGTGATTAATCATACAAGAAACTGATTAACTGTACATTGTTGATTTAAGTACTATTTTCTGGATAGTATGAAACATGCCCAAGCTACTAATAAGCACCTTCTTTTCCTTCCCCATCCCACATCACTATTCTTTTGCTGCTTTCTCCGATGATGTGGAGTCAGTGATAGAGATATTGCCTATGTTAATACTTTTTATTAAAGGGCCTTAAGTAAACACATTTAAAAATCATCAGTATACATAAAACAAAGCATTACCACCATCTCCCAAATTATTACCAATCCAATCTAGTGCTTGATTCTGTGATAAACAATGATTTGACATTGAATGATCATGAACACTATGATTCTCTATACCCCGTGGTTCCCAACCTTTCTTTGGCCATGCCTCACCTAAGCAACTCTATAATCCTGATACCTCCCCCGTAACATATAATCCTAATTATTCAAAAAGTGAACTCCTGTTCACATGAAGGAAGCCTGAAAGGCCATTCACTTGGCCTAAACAAGCTTCCAAAGAACAAGGCATCCATGAAAAAGAAAAGATGAAAAGATAGTTTAAGTACTGAGGAAGAAATCACCAAGAAATTGTAAAAAATCTACACTAATAAAAGAGAAACATGCAAATTGTGTCACTCCACTATGCCCTAAGCCACACCCACCAGCCAATCAGAGCGACTATATGCAAATTAACCCAACCAAGATGGCAGCTCGCAGCCACGGAGCTGGAGCAGGAGGCTTGGTTGCCCTGGCAATGGAGGAAGCCAAGCTTCCCGCCTGCCCTGGCCCACTGTGGCCTCCGCTCAAGGCAACAAAGTTTCAATTGTAGAAGATAAATAAATCCCAGATACCTGCTTCCAGCCAGCCTCACTGGGAGCTTAGGTCGCTGGGGGCCATGGACAGCCTGCAAACAGCCATCAGCCCCTCACCCAGGATGGCCACATCCTCATGGGGTAAGGGTCCCTGCTGGGTGGCTTGGCCAGTCTGAAAATGGCCCTCAGCCCCTCACCCAAGCTGGCCAGGCACCCCAGCAGGACCCCTACCCTAATCTGGGACACCCTTCAGGGCAAACCAGCCAGCCCCCACCCATTCACCAGGCCTCTATCCTATTATATAATAAAAGGGTAATATGCAAATTGACCCTAACAGCAGAAAGACTGGGAAGGACTGGTCACTATGACACACACTGACCACCAGGGGGCAGATGCTCAATGTAGGAGCTGCCCCCTGGTGGTCAGTGCGCTCCCACAGGGGGAGCTCTGCTCATCCACAAGCCAGGCTGACGGCTGTCAGTACAGCGCTGGTGGTGGGAGCCTCTCCTGCCACCTCAGCAGCACTAAGGATGTCTGACTGCAGCTTAGGTCTGCTCCCCGCTGGCAAGTGGACATGCCCCAAGGGCTCCTGGGCTGCCAGAGGGATGTCTGACTGCCAGCTGAGGCTCGATCCCCTGGGGAGTGGGCCTAAGCCAGCAGGTGGACATCCCCTGAGGGGTCTCAGACTGTGGGAGAGCACAGGCCAGGCTGAGGGACCCCCCTGAGTGCACAAATTTTTGTGCACTGGGCCTCTAGTCCTAACTAATAAAAGCATAATATTAAAATTAACCATTTCTTCAGGATGCCTAAGCCACACCCACCAGCCAATCAGAGCAACTGTATGCAAATTAACCCAGCCAACATGGAGGCCGCCCCTCACGGACCTGAGTAAACGGCAGCTTCCAT
The DNA here is from genome assembly GCA_004026665.1 of Murina feae. NCBI lineage: Eukaryota > Metazoa > Chordata > Mammalia > Chiroptera > Vespertilionidae > Murina > Murina feae. The sequence continues at coordinate 31,713 of PVJC01000812.1, read as the reverse complement.
TGCAGCAGGACTGAAACTGAAACTGTGGCCGCTCAGCTTATCCTGGCTCAAGGCAAAACATGTTTGCAACAAACTATCAATGACAGACAGCAGGTGTGGCCTGACTACTAAGAGTAAATTGTCTCATTACAGAAGCCGCCGGGAGGTGAAGCAGAGGAGGCTTTGTTACTAGGCCTCGGCTTAAAGGAACAGTGCATCAATTATAGAAGATAAAACCCCAGAAACCTGCTTCCAGCCAGCCTTGCTGGGACATTGGGTCAATGGGAGCTGTGGGCAACCTGAAAGCACCCCTCAGCCCATCACCCACGCTGGCCACAACCCAATGGGGTGAGGGACATTACTGGGGGGCTTGGCCAGCCTAAAAACAGCCATCAGCCCCTCTCCCGGGCTGGCCAGGTACCCCAGTAAGGACCCAAAACCTGAAGGAACTGTGGGCAGCCTGCAAACAGCCATCAGCCCCTCACCCAGGCTGGCCAGGTACCCCAGTAGGGACCCAAAACCTGAAGGGACTGTGGGCAGCCTGCAAACAACTATCAGCCCCTCACCCAAGCTGGTCAGGCACGCCAGCAGGTGCACATCCCCAGAGGGGTCCCAGACTGTGAGAGGGCACAGGTCGGGCTGAGGGATCTCCCGAGTGCACAAATTTTTGTGCACCGAGCCCCTAGTATATATATAATATGAAGTGATATTTAAAAATAGCAAATAAAGTTTCAAAACATATAACAGAGAACTGAAATGCATAAATATGTCACTATATATATTTATATACTGCTTATGAGGCCTATAGAACCATAAGAAATGCAAAAAAATTCACTATTAATAACTCATTCTCAAATTGCCCCCCCCTTAAAAATTAAATTGCCCCACATTGGGAACCACTGCTCTATATAAGTAACCTTAATTTTTCCATGTACATAATATTTGGTTTAGGAAATAACATACATTTTCAACACAAAATAATGTACCCCAAAAATGAATGGCCAATAAAAGCTTCAAATCATATGTTACTGTAAATTGATAAGTATTTAGTTGAGATAAAAATCACATGAAATATAACACATACTTGTAGCCATCTCTAACGAAAGTGGCTACAGGTGGCATGGGCAGTTGTTCAATTTTAGGAGGGATTGCCCATGAAGGCCGAAACAGACAGGCATCAGGTATCTTCAGAGGTAGCAGGCATTGGCTCGGCAACATCTTCAGTGGAGCAAACATGGAGGATCCCACAAAAGGTTGAAAAGTTGGAACTTTGTGCACATATGAGAAGTCCTGCAATGACAAAGTGAGGTCGGCGATAGTGTTGGTAAATGACTTAGTACACAGCATAGTAGTGACAAAAACTATTGCAATTCAGTATTTCTCTTGTGTGATCAGTAGAAAATGCTAATATCAAAATTTTATAAATTAACCAAAAGACACTGTAATTATCTCATGATCCAATTCAGAGGTTAGAAACTTACGTACATTTGGCATAAAGACAGTATTATTTTAAAGAAGACGCAGCAAATCCACTTGAAAACCACTCTGCTTGGTACAATTAGTACATTGGCAATTACCTTTATTTCCTCTGGTTTGGGGCTTCCTAAGCCATCTTCCACTTCCATTTTGAATTCAGTGAGTTGTGTTGAAACCATACTGACCATAGGACTCTCCATCATGCCTAATGCTGTCACTGTCTCTGAACTGATCCCATCTTTATAACTCATCACAGGGGAAAATGCAGGGTGCTGTTCCAAAGAAGGAGGGGTGGGGAACATCCTTTGCAGGTCTGCAACTGCTAAAAAACAAAACAAAAAAATACAAACCTTTTCTTTTAACAGGGCAGGACTGAAAAGGCACATCCCAGTTCACAGCCAGATCAGTTACACAACAGAATATGGATAATGGAAGTCTTTGAGAAGAAGGCCATCAGCAGAGAGTTATCCCTTTTCTGGAACTTTATCACTACCCTCTTCATCATTCAGGATTGAATGCCCAAGCTACGATAAGCACCCCTTTGTCCTTCCCCATCCCACATCACCATTCTTTTGCTGCTTTCTCCTATGATGTGGGCTCAATGATAGAGATAATTAAGGGTGCAAAAGTCTAAAACATTTTTTCCCCCAACAACTGATTCCCTGAGAAGTCTCAAAAGCTGGAAGCAATTACATGGAGTAACGACTTTATTAAAAGTTCTATCGCTATTATAAGTATGTATGACATATTTCAGAATTATAATTATAATGCAGTAAATTTTACATAGAAAAATCCATCAAGCATTTATGTTAGAGAAAAGAAAAGTTGCCTAAGCAATAATTATTATTTATATGTAGTAGGGTTACTTAGCTAGTTCTTGACAAATCCACAAACACTCACTAACTCTTTTAGAAAATGATTCCACACTCTCTTTCCAAATTGACATTAAAATGAAACTTCATAGTTAAGATTAACAAATCTACCTAGAATAAGGTGAGCAGACATCGCTTTTGGTGGGACAGTCCCAATTTTTAACAATTTGTCCCACGTCCCGCGGCGTTTTAAAAAAGTCCCGATTTTTGGAAAGAGACATATGCACTACTCTTTGTAATATTTTAAGTAATAATAATAATTTTAAAAAAAGAACACCCCCCCCCCCCGGTCAATGGTGTCCCGCTTTACCAATGTTAAAATCTGGTCACCTTAACCTAGAACCAAAAGATGACTTATTGAAAATTAACTTAAAAAAAATATTTCAAGAGATACTTAGAACCAACCATTTAAAAAATCATTTTAATATACCTGGGGTTAACCATCAACAATGGCTCATTAAGGCACGGTTTCTTTTTTTTCCTTAATATATAGTTCCCATTTATTTGTTCTAATGACTACTTTTCAGTTTACAATAGTTTCTGTCTTTCCTGATGGTTTTTAAAAATCTGTCAAAAAATTAGTTTAATAAAAACTATTTTTTTCAAGTACAGAGTAGTTAAATTAAGTAAACAAAATCATAGGAGCAGATCAACCAGAATTTACAATTCATCATTACTCTCTGGAATTCCTCATATTTAACTTTGATACAATCATCACAAGCAATAACTTATAAATTAAAATTAAAAGTTTTACAAGTAATGTATCAAAATACAAATATATAAGTTTCTAATGTGCATTAGAACAAAAGTAGGAACTTAATTTTTAAAAAAATAAATCTTTCTTGTTGAAAGTATTACATATATCCTTCCCCCACCACTGCCCTCTCCCCTTTTCTCCCCCATCACACCTTTTTAAAGTAGGAATAAATAAAATGAAAATACAAGTTGTGGTTGTGAAATATGGCCACTAGGTGGTGCCCTGTACAGCAAATTCATTTACTAATCTGGAGTCACAAGTTTGATTTGGAATGGCATCTGAAACCTCAATTTCCAGGCACATTGCTCTTCCTAGTAACCTCAACATTTAAAGGGGCAAATAGTAGCCACTGAATAAATTAAGATGTGATTTTAGCGTTGAATAAGAAATTAATAAAGCATAACTGTACCATATTGTCCCCTGGGCTCTATAGAGTCTAAGGCACAGCTGTCTAAAGAAGTAGTAGTGGGCTGGGTTCCACAACCCAGGTGCTCCTAGCACAGCATTGGTATGCTCAGGGCACTTCCTTTCTTGGGACCTCAGCTCTTTCATCTAAAAAGGAAGGCTTGATTAAATGTGTGATTCTCACCAGGCTTTCTTTCATTCCTGAATTGGAGGAGGGGAAAGCCTTCACCATATGGAGGGAGAAAAAAAGGTGAGAACCTCTGGATTCAATAATCTTTACCATGCTTCCTAGTTAAATAATTATATAATTCTAAATAATTTACCCTTTTTTGGCCTCAGGTACTTAACTTAATATTAAACTATACCTAATTGTTACTGTGTGTTACTTTCCACATTATTACAATCACAGATGAATAATTATGAACCTATACTTTCTAGGACAGGACCCGTTAGCCACATGTGGCCACAGAGCACTCAAAATGAAGCTTGTCCGCCCTGACAGGTTTGGATAAAGCGTTCGCCTACAGACTGAAAGGTCCCAGGTTCAATTCCGGCCAAGGGCATGTATCGCGGTTGTGGGCACATCTCAAGTAGGGGGTGTACAGGAGACAGCTGATGGATGTTTCACTCTCATTGATGTTTCTGACTCTTTTTCCCTCTACCTTCCTCTCTGTAAAAATCAATAAAATGTATTTAAAAAAAAATGAAGCTTGTCCAAAATGGGATGTGCCTGTGTGTCGAATATAACCAAGTTCCAAGAATTAGTACAAAAAGGATGTAAAATAGCTCACTACCTTTTTACTTGTAAAAATGACAATCTTTGGATATTGCCATTTAATATATATTATTAAAATTAATTTCATGTTGTGTTTTTCTGTAACTACCAGAAAATTTAAAATTACTTACGTGGATCTCATTTGTGGCTCACCCTGCATTTCTATTGAATGGTACTGTTCAAGACATTAAATGTCTCTTTCCACCTCAATCCTTCTATATAATAAAGAGCTAATATTCTAATTAGACTGGATGGTGGAACAACCTTCCAGAATAACCAGTGGGTGGGGTGGGGAGCAGGGCTGTGTGGCCATGAGGCAGCTGTGAGGGCCTACCCTTGCATGAATTTCGTGCATCAGGCCTCTAGTGTATATATAATAAACTACTGCAGAGATGAGAACTCCTTGCCATATAATTTTCATTGTCATGTCTTGGGAGGAAATAATATGTGTAAGTCCACACACACATACTTGGTACACATTAAAACAATCTTCTTGACTCTTATATATCTGTATTTTTCTGATGCTAATAATTTTTACTACATTTCAAATTCATTAATTTTTGTAAACTGTACTTTTCATAAAATATTGAGTAGATTCTTTTTAAAACAATCCCATTTTGAACAGAAATGGGATTTTACTTTATTTACTGGGCAAGACACTAATCAGCAGGATGGTTTGTGAGTGAATAATCTTGGACAAGTTATTAGACATGTTAACAAGTAACATCACTATGTTTCACTTAATGTCAAAAAGACAGAGGATTAACTGGCTCAACACAAGGGGAAAAAATTCACTCATTTGACCTATTCCATATGTGTCTGCTTTAATACTGGTTCTTTTAATCTGTGAGTTCCATGTTTGTAAAATTCTGCAGTGCAGAGTAATAAAAAAAGAAAAATGTTTAATTAAAAAAACTACAGCAACTGGCTGGTTATCATTATTCATTTTCATACATGTCATGCTTGAGAAAGCTTTGCATATTTTAAAAAGCTATGGAACCATTTAAGCTGTCAAAATCCAATCTCTGTATACTTCATACTTCTACATTTGAGTAAATCAGTTCTACATTTATAGGTTCATAAAACTTTTTGACTCATCCCTATGACATGGTGGTTTTTCCCCTCAATTTGTTCTCATTACGGCTGAAGTTAATGAGAAGGTATTACAGAATGATTTGCTATGGAATTAAGTTTCTGCTGCAGTGTGTCCACAAAGCTACCCTGACTTTCTTTTCTCTTATAGAGTAATGTGTTTTCTTAGGGCAAAGAATAACTAGAAAAATGGAAGTTTCTCTTCTAGTCAGCATACATAATACAGCTAGTTGATCTCAAAAGGAAGCACAAAATTTCAGTATGAATCAGAAAAAGAACTACAGAAAACAAACAGTATTCATTACCTCATGTGAATTAAATTTCTAAAAGTTGAAACATTTTACACAAGTGCTTACAGTGGGGTATTGCTCTGAAAATCACCCTGCAACATTTATCCTACTAGGAAAGGGCTACTCAAAAAACAAACCTAAAACATGTTTTTTCACATGTGAAACCATAAAAGTTAATTCTTAATTTGAAAACAAAGGGCAAAGGAACTCAAATTAAGATGGACTCTTAGCTGCCTGCCATCTTAGGAATGCCAACTTATACAAGTTTAAATTATAGTTAGTATTTTTTTAATGGAAATAAAAAAGGAGGGGGATCTCAGCTGAGGCACTGCTGGGTCTGACAACATTACATGTAAGGTATGAGTAGTAAGCCGAAGCTCAATCTTTTTCTTACTTGGTGCATAATGAACAGCAGCTCTTCCATCCTTCCCAAGAGGTCTGTCTTCAGTCCCAACCGTTGGTATTTTTGATGAACGGAGTGCAGGTGATACAGCCTAAGAACAGAAAAGATGCTTCTTTATTGAGTGTTCACCATGTGAACCACTAGAAATACCAGCAGATAGTGAAACAAAGGAGTGGCTTCAAGCTCATCAAGCATGAGAAATGGAGTGACGAGTCTTTTCATGGATCTGGTGAGGGCAGATTGTGCCATCAAAGCAGAGCCTGCAGACCTTAAGCAATCTTCCCTCCCAGGTCATTAGAGACGCACTTTCAGGAACACAGTAATTACATTAGGGTGGTGCCTCCAAGTAGTAATTGGCTATCAGTCTGGTTTTCCTTCTGTTTGGAAGAAAGCACCTAAAAGAGATTACCCTCCCCACCCCAACTATTATTCTTTTATTTTTCAACACACACACACAAATATACATTATTTCCTTTGGTGTGTTTTTTTAATTATCACCAAATCAGACAAAGTGGAAGGAAGGGAGGGAGGGAAAGAGGGAAGAGAGACAGAATGTCCCCACTACAGGTACTAGTAAAGTGAATTAGCAAAATGATTCTAAGGTAAACTATTGCCTTGATTAAATGCCAGGGTAGAAATTAGAGTAAAGTAGAAACAATCATTTCAGAGAAGTAAAAATTATATTAAAAATGTCTAGCTCTCCTTTGTATAGTGACATTACTAAGAATATATTTAAGAAACGTGAACATTACTTCACTTAGTTGACCAGTCATTCCTAATTGATACAGAAAACAAGCACAGTGGCTAACAATCACTAGGGAAAGTGGCTGTGAACAGTGCTGGGCTATTCTACAATGCTTGCTTTTTTTCTTTTCTTACTTCTCCCTTTCTACTACTTTTTTATTCTTTTTCTTTTCATTCTTCATTCCCACCAACACCAGCAACGCATTTAACCTAATGCTCAGGATCATTAAAACCAATCACATGCAATTCTTGGCTTTAGAGAGATCATCAAGTTAAAACAGGATCTCCCATGCCTGGGTCAACAATAAGGAAATGCGTCATTCCTTCTAGCAAAGTTTGCACACTGCCACATCCTTTTCCGTCACGCAAAGGCAGCCTGAATTCCAGTTCTCATGTGTTAGGCTGATGAAACCAGCACTCCCTCTACTAGGTCAGCTCCACTCTAAGAAGCCTTCAGAGTGACACATTACTGGTAGAGTTCAAAGTCCACAGCACTAAGCACGGCCAAATCCTCCCTAGCCCCATCAATCTTTACCCCATTTAGAAAACAGACCAATGGAATGGCCTGTTCATTATCCCCCAAAGCCCAGCTAGTTCATTCCTATTGTGAACCACAGCACATTCTATGTGCTAAAAATAATGTTCCTCCCTTACCTCCCTCTAGGCAAGTCTTTCCACATTTCAAGTCATATCAGTTCTTCAAGGGCATTAGGATCTCACTAGAGGCCAGGTACATGAATTTGTGCACAGGTGGGGTCCAGCTGGCCCACTCCAATGGGGCTGATTGAGGCTGGGTCAGCAGGGGATGTGAGAGGTTGGCAAACTGGCACTGCCCCCCAGTCAGGGTGGGAGGGGCTGATTGAGGGTGGGTCGGCCAGGGGGAGGGGCTGTGAGAGGTTGGCTGGCTGGCCTCACCTCTGATCATGACTGGGGGGACCAATCAGGGGTGGGGCTACGGGCCAACAGGGGTGTGGAGAGCTAATTGGGGGTGGGGTGGAAGATGCCGATCAGGGGTGGAGCCAACTGAGGGGAGGGGGCCACGGGAGGTTGGTTGACTGACTCCACCCTCAATCGGGCTGGTTGGCTGGCCACAGTGTGTGTGTCATAGTGACTGGTCATTCCGGCGTTCTGGTTGCTGGCTTTTTATATATATAGATAATCTTCAAAGTACTTATAATACTAACTAAAGGTCCAGTGCATGAAATTCATGTATGGGGGTGGGATCCCTCAGCCCAGCCTGCACCCTCTCCAATCTGGGACCTTTTGAGGGATGCCAATCGGGCACCCCTCTTGCAATTCAGGACCGCTGGCTCCTAACTGCTCACCTTCCTGCCTTCCTGATTGCCCCTAACCCCTGTGCCTGCCTGCCTGATTGCCCCTAACTGCCTCTGCCTGCCAGCCTAATTGCCCCTACTTTGCCCCCTTGCTGGCCTGATCACCCCTACCTTGCTCTCCTGCTGGCCTAAACGCCCCTAACTTGCTCCCGACCTGGTCGCCCCTAACCACCTCTGCTTCGGCCCCCGGCCTAAGCTGCAGTCTGGTCTCCCTCTGCGGGAGGCGACCTAGAGGATCAGGGGGAGGCACCGCCCCCATTACCCTGCTGCTGCTGCCGTGCCAGCCTGAGCTTCAGCCCTTTTCAGCCACCTGCGGCTGCCTGAGCCTCAGCCCTGCAGACTCTGTGGCTTTGTCTGGAAGGTCGTCTGGAAGACATCTGCTTTAATTAGAATATTACCCTTTTATTAGTATAGACTAGGGGCCCGGTGCACAAAAATTTGTGTATTGGGGGGTCCCTCAGCCCAGCCTGTGCCCTCTCGCAGTCTTGGGACCCCTCAGGGGATGTCCACCTGCTGGCATGCCTGGCCAGTCTGAGTGAGGGGCTAATGGTTGTTTGCAGGCTGGCCAAGCCCCCTAGTGTGGACCTCACCCCATTCGGGTGTGGCAAGCCTGGGTGATGGGCTGAGGGCTGTTTTCAGGCTACCCACAGTCCCTTCAGGTTTTGGGTACCTACTGGGGTGCCTGGGCAGCCTGGGTGAGGAGCTGAGGGCCGTTTTCAGGTTTCCCACAGTCTTTATTGATTTTTTACAGAGTGGAAGGGAGAGGAACAGAGAGTTAGAAACATTGATGAGAGAGAAACATCAACCAACTGCCTCCTGCACACCACCTACTGGGGATGTGCCCGCAACCAAGGTACATGCCCTTGATAGGAATCGAACCTGGGACCCTTGAGTCTGCAGGCCGAAGCTCTATCCATTGAGTCAAACCAGTTAGGGCAGTATAGATAATCCTAACACATTTTTTGTGGGAAACGAGTAAAATCGGATCCACCAGGGAGACTGTCAATGGACATGAGGAAACATACATTGGAACCTCTAGATGGAACCGGCAAAAATAAAAATGTTTTACGTCTTTGTCGTGTGTGTGCCGCTCATAAACTACGCAGTGAAACGCAGTACATGTGCAAGTTTTGCAATGTACCCCTGCACAAAGGAAAGTGTTTCGAACGCTACCACACAGTGAAGCACTATTAGGTTATAGTTTTTTTTATAAGATCTGTTGAAAATTTCGAAAAATATTGTAATTTTGTATAAATAAAATTATTTTGATCGTGAAAGAGTGTTTTTTTATATGTTTACCTAGAAGGTAGTAATTTTGTGTACATAAAAAATACAATAACATATATTTTGTAAAGTAAATAGAGACCTCTTTTTAAACTAAAACACTGAAAGTTGCATAGAAAAATATCAAATAGATCGAAAGATATGAATATTTTACAGAAAGTCTAATTTTGGCGAGAAAATGTCAAAAAAGCCCCGCGTTACGACGTGATTTGGCGGGAAAATGCCCGATTACAAAGTGTTAAAAGCACTTATAATACTAACTAGAGCCCCAGTGCACGGAATTCCCGCAGGGGATGGGGGAGTCCCTCAGCCTGGGCTGCACCCTCTCGCAATCCAGGACCCCTCTTGCCAGTTTAGGCCCAATCCCTGCAGTTGGACATCCCTCTTGAAATCCAGGACTGCTCACCCCTAACCGCTCGCCTGTCTGTCTGTCTGCCTGCCTGCTCGCTCCTAATCTCTCGCCTGCCTGCCTGCTCAGTGCATGTCATAGTGACCAGTTGTTCCTGTCGTTCTGCCATAATGGTCGCTTAGGCTTTTATACATATAGGTGATGTATAATATCTGTTAATCAGATACATTTTATTTTAAAGTGAGAAAGGGCTTTAGAAATCTGATTCCTACTTAACCTTCTATCCTTGAATTAAACACTGATTGCTTGTCACTTTGTACTTGAATGTCCAGCATCTTTAGACTCGGGTTAATTACTCCTCTCATAGCCATAAGTATAATTTTAATTTAATTTATAAGCTATTTCTCCTGAAGTCTGTGGGTGTTTCAAATATAAGGATGGTAAGTTAATAATATTTGTAACCTCGAGTTGCTGGCACAAGAGAACTAATCTTCAAATGATTAACAAATAATGTAAAATACATGTATGGGAAGAAAGATAAATACATGAATGGAAGAATAATAAACTGTTTTCCTTGAAGAGAAAGCCTACCTTACTAACCTCTAGGCACCCCAGAAATAGCAGCATTTTTATTTGTCCCAACACACAGAGCTGGTTTGGAGGACAAGGACACAAACTTCCTGACTCAGATCAGCTGTTCTCCAAAGAACTAATTCTTATTGGTCACTTTAATCACATAATGCCTGGTAGTATTTAACTTCCATGTGCATAAATTCTTCTTCCCTAAAATGATGTCATCATCTTACAAAGTATAGACTATTCTTGTGTATCTCTCAAAATGTAGAGCTAAAGGGACTACATAATACTTTATTAATCTTATGATATTTAAAAGGATTTTAAAAAACAAATGTAAAAGATTTTAGTATTTATACCAGGAATAACATTAATGAAAAAAAGCCATCAACAAGCAAAACCCAAGGAATGTTACAGACTAATAACTTTTTGAATCCTTTCAAAGTACACAAGTATTTTTTAAGAACATTCAAGAACCTGAAGTAAAAACCTCCAGGCCAACTATAAAGAAATACTGAGACACCCACATAAATGCTTCCATTTAGGGAAATTTTTGTTTGTGTAGCTATGGCAGACTCACCCCAAGTTCATCGTCATCAGAATTATCAAAGATGTTGTCTAAGTCATGCAGGGAAGGTGCCAAATCTGTCACCTGCGTAAGGCTACTGGAGCCAGCTCTGCCAGCAGCATTATCTTGCCGGACATCTATGGGAAAGGAGACAAAATAAACAGAATGAGCATCTTCATTAAGGAAGAAGAAATGAGGAGAGGACATGGATCTCAATGAACAACACCTGCCTGTGAATTTTTCCCTATGTTTTCAGTTAAATTTAGAGACAATTATTTCCTAATATGTTTATCAGTTTTGAAAGGAACTGAAAAACAAACTATGAAAAATATATTAAAGATGAGATCAAATTATTGCTATTACTATAAGAATATAATTTGAAATTGAGAAGCATCTCCCTCGCATTTTATTTTAGCAACATCCAAGTGAGGCAAATAATCATTGTACACACCTGTTTTAGTAGCAGAACTGAAAATAGACATGGCATTTTTCCCATCAGGCACCGGCGTGGAATGACCTGGTGTAGTGACATCCTTGGTACCAAATCCATCCTCTGACTGTATAATAAATTCAGCCAAACAAAACAAATGAACACCAACCCAAAGTGTGGAATATGAGGGAGAACACAAAGAATTAGAGGGTAGAATGGAACTTGTTATGAGCACAAGTATGATAAATCATGGTCTATGCAACCAAAAGAAATAAAAGATATGTCCTTTTCCCTGAATTTAAACAGAACCAAAATTCCCACACTTTCCTCTCAATCCTTTTGAGTATTCTGAATCAATCAAGGTTTTATGCCTAAATGGTACTGTGGCATTTGATTACAGACCTGCCATGGTGTTACAAGCTGCCTTTAATAAATTTTGGATGCTGAATTATGGTTCAAACTTTCTAGAACTGGATACATCTCTGTAAGGATCTAACAAGCAGTCACCTGAATTATACTGGCCTTTAATTGTCTTACTTCCTCTATGCTCGAGAATACCTCTTTAAATGGTCTAGCATTTTACAATGTTTTAACATTTAAGGCTAAAGACAGCTGATACACCCAGTACTCATTTTTGTGACAATGAAACAGCATAATCAATACTGACACAGTCAAAGAGTGATGTTAATATTAATTCAGAAGAGATATAGGTAAAGCGCTTGGCACAGTAGCCACAGTAAGCGCATAATAAATAGTAGATATTGTTATAAATGTTTTTTCTTTACATTTTGGGTATTTTGGAATCATAATTAAAAGAAATAAGGAGGGAGCATAGGCCAACAAGAATTAGCATATGAGAGGAAACATGCGCTGTACAAGCTATAGCCTGGAAAATATGAGGCTTCATTTATGTTCGGCTTACTTTTCAACAAAGGTGAGCCATGACATAAAAGGGAACGATACGCTGTTTAATACGATAGTACCAAGAGCATGAGTATGGGGACAGAGCAGTCAGGCATGGCTATCTCAAACATTCTGCCTCAACACTTCTCCCACACATGCTGTGCTGACATAGATCAAAACCCACACCACATGGACCTCTCTCCATGTTAAATGTACCTTATTCTTTTTCAGGGAATCTTTTTCCGTCCCTTGTTTGCATTTCTTGTTTGCTGTAAAGATGTATTTTATGTCACCGTCCTCAAAGGTGTATGGGTCATTGACTTCTCCCAAACTGTCTCCAGGTTGTTGTGATAGAGGCAATGGGTCAAGGAAGTGGAGTGGCTGCATCTGGGGCTGCTTGTCATGCCAGATTTTAAACCGTTTATTAGGTTGTGCTAAGAGTCTAAAAGAGAAAATAAATGACACTTTAGGTAAGATAAAGTAAAAAGAATGATGTTTTTTAAAAAAAAGCATTTATGATTTAAAGCATTTGTAAAGCTTAAACTGAACTTAAAAATAATTCATCTACATAGTGAATTTCTTCTAGTGACAGTATTCATAATTAAATAAAACTTAGTAGCCTTTGTCAGGAATATGTATTTTTCTCTCTGATTCCATGGATTCCACTTAAGAGCACAGATGGGCTCATGACAGACTGTCTAGGTTCAAATTTCAAGTGTGTCATTTACTAATTGCATGACCCTAGTTTCTTTCTCATCTATGAAGTTAAGGTAGTGACATAAAGATTAACTGAAATAATCTGTGTAAACTGTTAAGAATCGAGGTAGCTCAAAAACACTAGAAATGTTAAGCATTATTACTAGACACGTGATACATAACCAAATACATACAAATCCTTTCTTAACAGTGTCAGGAGCCCTGCCCAGGCGGCTCAGTTGGTTGGAGTGTTGTCCTGTACACCAAATGGTGGCAGGTTCCTTTCCTGGTCAGAGCACATACCCAGGCTGCTGTTGGAATGTGTACGAGAGGCAGTCAAAGTTTCTCTCTCACACTGATGTTTTTCTCTCTCTCAAAAAATCAATAAAAACATTCCCTGCCCTAGCCAGTCTGGCTCAGTGGATAGAGTGTCAGCCTGCAGACTGAATGGTCCTGGGTTCAATACTGGTCAAGGACATATGCCCGGGTTGTGGGCTTGATCCCCAGTAGGGGGAGTACAGGAGGCAGCTGATCAATGATTCTCTCATCATTGATGTTTCTCTCTCTCCCTCTCTGAAATCAATAAAAATATATTTAAAAAAACAAACAAAATATCCTTGAGTGAGGATTTTTTATAAAATGTCAAGAAACAAGAAGGTACTGACCATAGTAAGGAAAATCTCATAAAGCCATATTCTTTGATTAGTAACAGGATCAAAACCAAGTAATGCTAGTACACTAAATGCCACAATGAGACCTTTATATGCCAACATGTGACATGTGTTTGTTAAACCTCATAAATGACAAAGCATTTGACTTATAAACATTTTCCAAATGCAGAGTCTAAAATGATGAAGCAAAGCCTCTTTCATTTTGGATCTGAAAGTTTGTAGGGAGAGGTGAGGAGGAAAGCCCGATTCATGGGTTCTGTGGCTTTTGCCCTTATTTAGGGGTGATCAGGTGGGTAGTGCGGAGAGTCGCCTTACCTTTGCAATGCAGTGCTCTCTGAGTTTACCTCCATTTTGGCATCACACCTCTCACCCTGAAGCTCTGGAGGCCGGAACTCAACATCATCAATGGGTGGGAGACAAAAACTATGCCACCACTTATCTGATGACTCCGGGTTTGAGTGCTTAATCCCACAATATAAGGCTGTCTCGCTGACCTCTGCCATCAGAGGCAGTCTTTGGCCTACGAGGACAGTTCTGTCATCCAGAGTAGACAACTGTTGGAGTTCCAGCCCATTTCCATAGAGGGCTGGATTCACAGGGACAGATGGTGGGTCCAGACTCTCTGTTTCCTGACCTCGTGGCTGAGGGCTGAGTGTTGGCGGCAGAGGGGAAATAGGGGAATGAGGTGAATCCATAGGATTCAGATTCATTTGCTTGCTTGTGTTTCTGGAAGGCACGGCCATTTGCTTATCATACTTCCTACTGCTGGACACCTCTAAGGAGGAGTCTATCCCTGCCAACCCTAGCTTCTGCCCTGGTGTATCCTGTTCCATGCATAACTCTTCGGCCACAGAGGGCCTATGGTGAAATGGTATCAAGGGTCTCTTTTGCAACTTGTCTCCCTTTTCCTGTCTTTCTGTTGTTTTGTGCTTAGAAGAAGCAGGAGGTGGTAAAGATGAAGATGATGATGGTCCTGCATTGAACCCTGGTTGAGATATTGTGGGAGGTCGGTTGGTTCCTACAGCACAACGTTTTAAAAGTTTATGCCTGAAATGAGAATTAAAACAATGTCAACAAATACACGATGAGAATGACTGTTTCGTTATAATATTACAAAAGAGATGCCTCTGATGAGGTTATGTCTTGTTAAGTACTCAGCAGATGCACTAATATACCAAAAAAGACTCTAGGTGTTAATTATATTTTTAATGACTAAAAACTGCAAACACCCTGATGAAAAGCAATAAATCAACCACATACAAGTTAAGAAGAGATGGAATTATGAAACATAAACTCATACACTGCTAATCCCTATAAAATTACTGATTTGAAAAAATCTCCAAATCTTTTCAATTTGATGAGGGTCTCAGATAATCTATTCATACTCCATCTTAAAGTCAAGAGTTTTGAGATCATCTGCCAAAAGAAAACTTCTAATTTATATTTCACAGCACTTTACTGACTCTAATATAGAAGGTTTATAATGGCTTGTAGTGTTGTAAATCAGGAATAAAGTAACTATTCTACTCTCTCCCAGAATGTGAAACTAAGATAATAAGTGTGAATTCTAACACCTAATAGTCTAAACATACCTGAAACCTTATACGATACTATTATCTAAGAAGAAGGGGGAAGACAACTTTGGATCTTTGGATCTTACATAGGTTAAAATGAGAAGTAAAAAAATTGTTGTGAGTGAACACATATCTAAGTGTACATGAAGTATCGAGGCAGGAACAGCAAGTTTACTCACATTCTTCCTGGCAAGATGGCTGTGAGAAACTGCTCAGAAGAACCCTCGATGATGCCAAGGTTTAATCTGTGCAACCAAGTTATATAGCAGGTCGGCCAGTTACTCCCAATATATAAATCCCTCCCAGAGAAAAATGTAAGCTCTTCAGTAAGTCTCTGAGGCCACTAGGGTGGCATTAAATTACTGCTGCATTGCACTCAATGATGCCCTAGTGGGCAGTAAAACGGATTTGTGTGGCATAATGGGATGGTTTAGTGGGACAGCAGGATAGCCACCCTGCCCCATAAGGCCATTAAATAGAGTGAGGAGTAGGCCATCCCATAATGGGTCTGGTAATCCTGCAGTAGATAATATGAAAACACTCTTACCAAAGTCTTTGCTCCTCTAAAAAAAAATCCTGACTTTGAAGGTTGTCTAACCATAAAGCGATTGTCAATAAGGCAAAACCTGTGCTTTGAGTCCCAAGGGCAGAGTACTACAGTAAGAGATGAATGTCTCATCTGAGAATATCTCAGTGATATCTTCTTAGGGTGCTTATTTTAAAACCGAAAGTCTTTTACATAAAACTTCTTGATCTGGATTTTCTCAGAGAGCATTTAACCACATCAGTCTTTTGATAGATATTTTATAGTAACCTCTTCAAAGTAAGGGCTTTTTGCAAAGTGGATAATCTTTATAAAGTCATATTTTTTTCAATTATATTTAATGACTCAGCTACATTGTGAAATGGTTAGAATTAGGAATATGCCAGTAAGTAACAGACAAGTATTGCAAATTTCTGAACAGAAAGGGACCTCACTGAAGCAGGCAACAGGAAGATCAGCCTCAGAAGGCTAACTATATGGGTGGTCCAGTGGTGGGAAGGAACCAGAGGCATGGCCAAACAGTGCTGAAACACATGGAGGCTAAAAGAATGAGGAAAGCAGAATGACATTACAATACACATTTCAAAGAAAGTCATTATAAAATGCAATGATAAACTGATCTAGAAAATAAAGAAAAATAAATGATGAAGTTTCTAGACTAAGAAAGGGAACTTGTGATAAAAATGACAATAGGGTACCTGATTTGGGAGGAAACAGACATGTCAATATTAAGAATATAAATGGCACCCCCCAAAAATATAGGACTAAAGTACATGTGAGAAGCCAGGTCTGTAAATAAATATTTGGAAATCAATGGGCTGCAATGCGTAACTATAAGCAAGACCTGAGGTATTCGAGGTTTTTGTGAGGAAATAGAGCAGTAACTTCAGAGGACAAAAAGAAAAGTGTTATTTTTATTTGAACTTTAGGTAAAAATAATTCAAGGTAGTAAATAAAAATATGATGTAAGTCAGTAAAAGGGTTATTTTCTACACTGAAAGAAATTTAGCGTAAGGAAAATAGCAAAAAAAATAAGATGAAGGAACTAATAAAGTTAAATATACTAAAATGTACAGCCTACATACTTTCTAAAGGTGAACTAAACCTGGGTAATGAATTGTTTAAAAATGAATGTTAGGAAAATACTTTGTCACACAATTCACAATGGTCTAGAGACAAAAGTATTCAACTGGTATACTACACTTATCCTAAGACTAGAGCTTCTCACATGCTCAGAGAGAGATCCCTTGATGAGCCAGTAACTTCTTGAAAAACAACCTCCTTGAAAAATCAATCATGGGTTTCATTAGGCTAATACTTAGAGTATCTCTCAACAGAAAGCTGACTACCAAGGCAGAGCTTGATAAAACTCTCTATAAGTATGGAGCAATATCAAATGTGAAAATATATACTTTGGAAGCAAAGCTACTCACTAAGTGAATAATCAACAGCACAGGTTCTAATAGTCAAGTGAGCTGGAGTGGGTAGGGGGAGCAGTTAAGGATGACATACACTTAATCAGAACCCTAATGAAAACTCATGACAATAAGATTCTTTACCACCTACAAAAAGTGGTAGGTCAAGGAAATATCCAGGAGGGGTGCAAAATTTTCCTACAGAAAACAATTTGGGTTCCTATTTTAATATCTAAATGAATGAGCAACAATCTTAGCCTTGGGAAGATTTTATTAACAATATCTGCCTCAGTCATCAAAAACACCAGCATCCAGAACAAAACAAATTATCTATGGAATGTATATTTAATCCAAATTCTATTAACTCAAGCTGACTTGTTTACTATTTATCTCTACTTTAAAATTAAGAGTAGTTAATAGTTAAGCAAATTCATTTTAAAGGGCAAGAGATTGTCTTTTATTTGACATTGGCATTTATTTGACACAGCTGCCCTAAGAAATCCATGGGAGCAAATGAGCATCAGGGCCAGTTGTCTAAAAGGACTCTTTTCGAGTCCTGACAATAATAAAAGACCTATCCTTTTCTTACTTACTGGAAGAGGAAGACTTAAAACATAACAATGGGGAAGAAAGGGGTCTGAGCGAACAGGTCGGATGACTTTTCTACCCTTTCTCCACCCACCTAGAGCAGGAACAGCTGACTCTTTGGGTTGGATCCACAAAATCCCAAGTAGCAGGATTGTTAGCAGGCTCTTCTTCAAGAGTTGGAGTTGACACTTGGCTCCTCCTAAAAAAGGTTAAAAATGTGAGCTGTGTAAACATAATCTCTGGACAAAAAATGTTAAAAATATTTACACATTTTACACAGTAATGGTATCCTGCAGGTAACAGTTCAGAGCAATCCAAGGTGGGGAGATGGACTACTACTTGTTCTTTGCATCAGAAGGAGCAAGATTCAAGATGTATCTATTTAAGTTTAATGTACATTTAAAGTGGATGGTACACATAGCAATTAAAACACTATTGGGGCACCATTCATTGTTACTTTTTATAAAGCTGCCTAAATTTTGCAGAAATACCCTAAATTTAAAAAAATTTTCTTTTCACAGCATCTGTGAATTATTTGCCCTCAGTTAGGTTGCTGAAATAACCTTTAAAACTCCTGTATTTGCTAGCATTAAGGGTAGCACTCCATACTTGGAATGTGAACTGAAAGACAAGAAACAAAAATATTCCCTACATGTCACTGACAATTGGTAGCAAAAAGGAGATGCTTATTATTACATAATGAAAATAAGACTAGACCAAATTTTTTATTGCTGATTTTGCTGCAGTTGATGCTGCAAAGTGTTTTGATGATGGCTCTCCAAAGAATTCTCTTGCTCTCCACCCTCTCCTCCTGCCTTCCTGGGTGTCTCGTTACCTTGTTCTATGCTGCTGATAGAGGGGACACGGTCTGTTAGAGCTGGTGGAGATGAAGGTTAGTGGTAATGAAGAAAAAAGAAGTAAATGAAAGGGAAAAAAATAAAAATGTTACCTTGGAAATGGCCTAGGTATTGCAGATAAAAGGGAAAGTATTATTCTAAAGGAAAGGATCATTTTTAAATGACTAGAGATAACTTTTTAATTCTAGAACGTGACATGATTTTTCATGACAATTATTTTAGTTTATTTACTACATGTTCTTCAGTAGCCTATTTCTAGTACCAATTCATTGAGAAATAAATATATAGTATCGAATTTTCTAAAAGCTAGGTCCAAAGGACAAGTTTTAAATCTGTTTATAAAAACTGCATAGTAGTCACTAAGAAACAACTGACTGACTTCTAAATGAATGAGTTCTTACTGGCAAGAATGTCCATATTTATTCTATTCCACAGAATAAGGTTCATTTATTTACTTGCATCTGTTAAGAAAGTGGATATCTCAACCATATCAAAAATAGATAAGAAAATAAGCAGAATGATTACCTAAAACCTGATAAGTAAAAAAGCATTTATTGACTACTATTGTTTTATTATTCATGCAATTAAAATAATCAACAATAATCTCTTCTTATAGTCAGTTTTTCCTCTTTTCTAAAAATATGTTAAGGGAGGGAGAAATGGAGGGGAGGAAAGAAAGAAAGAAAAGAAACGAAGAAAGGTAAGAAAGTTGGATAGGAAAAAGAAAAGAATACAATTTCCCCAAGTGAACAAACAGAAGCACAGAGGCTGGTAAATACCCTTCCAATTGTCATTAATTCAGTTCAGAAATGTATTGTCAATTAAAACATAAGGGTCAATATAGAATAGAAAGACGTGACAAAGAAGGTAATTTCTGTCTGTAAAAAGGAAACATTCATAAATTGGTATCAAGAACTTCAAAATTTCCTGAATGATGAAATCAAGTCAAGTTATCATCTGTATTTTAAAATGTTTGCATTAACTTTTATCCTATTATGGCCTGGCCAGCATGGCTCCGTGATCGAGAATAAAACCATGAATCAGGAGGTCATGGTTCAATTCAGGGTCAGGGCACATGCCCAGGTTGCGGGCTTGATCCCCATTAGGGGCATATAGCAGGCAGCTGATCAACAATTCTCATCATTGATGTTTCTATCTCTCTTCCCCTCTCCCTTCCTCTCTGAAATCAATAAAAACTTAAAAAAAAATTTACCCATACTATTATTTCCAAAATAAAGAAACACCTATCTAATGACTCCTCAGGCTTTGTCACACAACACTGTAATATGACTGACCCTCTGTGTAGTAATCAAAGAGATGGTTACTAAACCACAATCCAGACATAATGCAAAAAACATACTTGGACTGCGTTCTGTTGAGGATGCATTCCTTCCAGACTCGATGGACCATATGATTGTGGAGTTTTAGAGGAATCTTCCCCGATCGCTTTGGACTGTGCATAGTTATCATTCCCCCATCTTGGGAACCTAAGTGACTGACAGCACTCTGAGCACCTCCACTCTCACCTGGAAAAGACAGATAATTTGCAATGTCATTTTTCTGAAAAGCTAGCTTATTTAACATAAACATTTTAATTGTTAGGACTCATATTCATGTAACTGTGCCCTTGCCCCCTTGCAATAACATTTTCTGTAGCTATGAGTATAATTTGTGACAGTATAGATTTTTGTTGTTGTTGTTGGTATTTTGTATGATTCTTTGTGTTCTCCCTAAAATAGTTAATCACATCAATGCTCACACTCCCTCATGAGAATAACCACACAGAGGCATTCCTGCTCAAATAGGGACTGGAGATAACTTACACAGAAGGGTTCATACATCATAATATCAAAGACATAAACATGCATAGACTGTTTTGAATTTTTAAGTCCCAATGTAGTAAGTTTTAAGACAAAACAAAACAGTAGAGGGAACTTTATGCTTGTTTAGCTAAATGGTTGTGTAACAACTGTGCACAATGCCCTAGTAGAAAAAAACTTACTGGCACAAAGCTTTTAACAAGGTCATATTTCAAATTTGTGTGTGGGACTGTTTGTCCTGATGTCTGACACTATTTATGAAAGTGTAGTACTAAAACATTGAAAGAGGTTGTCTCGATGTTTTAATAAAAGGGGATTAAAAACTCACTGGTTTCTCTCTAACTCCACTTTGTTTCTCCAACTATAGTTGGTATGTCATCCATTTTTTTTTCTATTATAACCATTATGACTGCTGGTAATAGTGATTATTGATTACATCATGGATATTTTATTACTTCTATCTCATACGAAACAAATACAGAAGTCAATTTCCAGTATTAAATATCAATCACTTTCATCTATTTGATTTCATAAACATATTATAAACATATTGTGGGTTTTACTCTGAACAGAAATAGGATGCAAAACATCCTGACCAAAATAATCTATTTTTAGAACTCTGGAAACTTCCATTCTCATCTGAAAAAGAAATCACAAGCTAATATTCTTGGCATTAATGCAACAAAATGATGATGAATTGAATGGTTAGGCTCAGCTCTATTTTTTTTTTTTTTTTAAAGGAAGAAACCAACCCCAAGTGCTTACATTCTAAGAAATGGAAGCTTTCTGGTTCCCCAGAAAAGTACTGTTACATTACAAATGAGATAAAGGAGACAAGAAATTTGGTCTTTCATTGCTACCTTTTATCTTAAAAGTTCCCTGACTTGGTTCACAATGCAAAATAATTCATTTCCAATTTACAATGAACTTTCAAATGCCTATTTTAAAACAAAGCAAAGTGAAGAAATAAACAGCAGAAGTAGATAACTCAGTCTTTGCCACCAAACACCCTACAAGTATAGCTAAAGAGATCATATGCCCATGGTGTTAAAGGAAGTAAGTTATGACCAATAAAGTAGAGGGGTGAAGAAAACAAGCTAGTCTTTTCTGATTAAAGTTGAGTCAATGCTTTTCAATAGCTTTTAACGATTTAGCTAAAATGTGGGTGATATCTTATATGGAACTAAATAGGATTTGTACTCCATGCTGTTTGTTAAATGCATGCTGAGTATTATTTCTGACAAGTGTCTGCATAAACAGAAGAGGCAAGTGACTTCACCAAAACCAATGGCCCTCCTAGGTCCCCTGTTATTCTAGGCAACCCTTGGTCACTTGAGGGGCAGAATAACCCATTTCATCCTGTATCTAAAAAACCATGACAATGTTCAATGTTAGTCAATGCGGAATGACAAGGCTGAGCAGGACTCTTTCTGATGGAGCAGTAAGAGTTTTTTTGTTTTGTTTTTGTTTTTTATTTTAGAGGTAGGGCTAGGCCTAGGGTTAGGGTTAGGGTTAAATTAGGGTTATCATTATGGCTAGGGCTAGGTCTATCTAGGGTTAGGTTTACGTTTTAAGACTAGGGTTAGGGTTAGGATTAGGGTTCGGAGCAGTAAGAGTTTTAAGCTGTAACTCACATATCATGATGTACACATTTGGACAAGTTCATTTTACAGCAAAGATTCCAGTAACTTTTATTTCATTGTGTTTGCTTGTGTTTTGTTTTTTGCTTGCTTGCTTGCTTGCTTTAGGGAGGAAGCATCAGGGGACTTACTGACCCAGGGCCTAGCATAATGACATTCACAGAGTTAGAGGGGAAGGAGCTGGAAGATCTATAGCCATGAACTCCACACTGAAACCCACCATAAACAAAACCTCTTAATTTTGAATTATGACATTTAGAATTCTGAACTTATCCATCAGAGGTCGTCTTATTTATGCACACAGTAAGCCTTCAATTTTAAGTTGAATACGAATTTCACTAAATGCTGGGCAAAATAAATAAAACAAAAAGGGATGACAACTTACGGAGTGCAATTGTTAAAAATACAAACCTTTATATGAAATGTGATCAAAATACTGACAGTTCTAATCTTTCCTTAGTATATCTTCTCTATGGTGATTATTATAAAAAACTATAAAAGTAGTTTTTCTTTTTCATTTTAAAGTAGTTTTAATGAAAATTGTTTGAGCAAATCCTTTCACAAGGAATCATCCAAACTCTCTGCTCTACCAAGTTAGAGCCAGATGCATATTTTTCCACCATCTTAGCAACTACACAGCCCTTAGAAACAGAGGCCACATGTTGTCCATTTCTGTCTCCCACACAGTATCAGAGTAATTCATGCGTATACTGTGAAACTGTTTACGCAACTCTGTCAAGTATAATACCTAATACATATAACAACCTTGTAAAGAATAGAGTATTTGCACCCAGCGGCGTGGCTTAGTGGCTGGACCTATGAACCCCGAGGTCACGGTTTGATTTCCAGTCAGGGCACATGCCTGGATTGTGGGCTCGATCCATAGTGTGGGGCATGCAGGAGGCAGCAACAAATGATATTCTCTTTTCATTGATGTTTCTATCACTCTCTCCCTTTTCCTTCCTCTCTGAAATCAATAAAAATATATTTAAAAATATAAAAAGGAGTATTTGACAGAGAAGGAAACTGAGGTTCAGAACAAGTATGAAAGTTAAATAAGGTCACTCACCTAAAAAGCTACAGACAGGCTTCAAAATTAGGTGTGTTCGATCACAAAATCTATACTTTGCCCAACATACTGTTTAACCATGAACTTTTATTAAAGGCCCACTATGTGGCAAGCAGTATGCTAGAAACTGAAATATCTAATTCTCATGAAAATTACCATGTTGGCGTGTATCATGCTTGAGAGGGTTTTCAAAGCTTAGCAGCTAAGACCTTTATTTTGATGTTCCTGCCAACATGGTCCACACATTAAATGCCTATAAATAATCTCATTTCAGCTCAAGTGTGATGATTATCTTTTCCTTAGTGACTAGATTGCCAATGAAAGTCAACTACCACAAAACTTAATAATACAAAATATACTACTCAACAAAAAGGCAAAATCCTCTCAATTTAAACAATTTCTGAATTTTTCTATGAAGGAAAACTGTCAAGACTTTCACATTTTGGATAACACTTATCATTAATGGACAAAGATTACTGACAGGGCAAAGCATTTATTCAGAGCTCCTGGATGCTGGCCTAACTTTATCAAAGTAGAGTAAGAACTGTCCAAGACACATCTCTGTCTGGCAATAGACAACTGAGCAAAAGTCCCAGCTACTCTCTGATGCAGTATTTTCCATTTGTTTACAACAAAGAAACAGCCTTCATATTATTTCCTGACAGTATGTATGCACATTCATGCACATGTGTTAAAAGGGACAGATGTGTGTGTAGAACTTAAAAGAAACAACTAAATTATTTAACTGGATAATTTAGAAACTAAAATTCTGAAGCATATAAAATCTGTTTGTTTAAATTTTTCCTTTTCCATTTTGTAAAATTTCTGTGTTACCCTACTTCTTCTCTTTCACCACTAATTTCTCAAGATGAGTTTTCTCCCTGTCCTATGGCAAGAGAACTATATGATTTTTCTGTGATCTCGTCCACCCAGAGCATTCCCGGATTGTACTTACCTGTAGCAGCCTGTTCTGGAGAGGTGGGCGGGGTAAGAGGCATCCCGCAGTTACTTGGGTCCTTCACACTACCAAGTCCCTGCTGCCCAACTGAAATATGGCCTCCAGCACCAGCAATGCTCTGAGGAACTGGGATGTCATTCTGAGAAATCAGAACAAAAGCTGAAGGATACACCATCCGGACACCACCTGTAAGGAAAGAGCAAGGAGAGAATCAGGGCTGAGAAAAAGTTCATACTAGACTGCCAGCTTTCTTATTCCAGTGGTCAGAGTCAAAGCTCTGGCGAGCATGGGCTACTCATTAGGCCCTGCAGAAGTGCTCTGTCTCATTCTTCCTAAGTTAACAGCTGCTTAACCATGTGCTCCAAAGTTATAATAATAGCATTTGGAATCCAGGGACCATTGGTGCTTCAGGCAAGGAAACTATTCAGTATAACCACTGTGTCAGGAGAATTTTAAAAACGGGAACATTATGGAGATTATTTTTGATGAATCTGAGTGATTATCTTTTTTTAAATTAAGGAAGATGAAGAGAGAATAAAGTTCTTCAGGCAAAATATTTTCTCTTACCAACAATTACTTCAACTGCCACAGGGAAATCATTGTCGTATCCCAACTCCTCTTCTTTAAATTCTTCTTTCTTTTTCAGCACCATTGGGTAGAAATACTGCCATTCCTCGATCAACTTCCGGGTGGCTGGGTCGGACATCTTATAAGCCTGGCCTGTTAGTGTGCCGTTTAATCCATAAGGACTTACCAGTACTGAGTCAGGGAGGAAAGACATATGTTACAGAAGATCACAATAATAATTCCTACTTAAGTGTGGTATTTTTAAAGTATAGCATCACTTAATGTACATTGCTCTTTATTTACTAACTCCTTTCAAAGTGTGATTTTTTAAAGTTTTTAATTTTATTACTTCTTATTTATATGCCTCTCAACTCACATCAATTTTTGAAGGAAATCCAACGGGGAAGATATAGTACTATCAGACAGCTATATCGACACACAGTATATAAGTTATCTATATGTTAAAGCTTATATTTATCAATTTGATAATAGCGTATACAACATAAACACTGAGTCTTCCATAACAGAATAAAACCATTCAATACAACCTCAAAACTTGAACAATCTTCCTGTGGTTTTGATATTTCCTAAAGTCTGTGGTAACCAAAAAATTATGCATAAATAAAACTTCTAATAGCAGAAAAACCTTAATTTACCACTATAAAATATAATGCTTTCTTATTCAGGCATATCTCTACTGTTTTGGATATATCTGTTGATAAAATGACTCTAAATAAAATTTATTTCACTAAAGTAAAGGACTCAAAATCCTTCTTTCTCTTTCAGTAATTGACCTTGATGTCATTTTCACTGAGCTACGCACAAAAATGTGGTTAACACAGTGCTGTGTGTAACCCAGCCAGTTCTTAGCCTCGGGGGGATTATTTCAACCTTCTAAATAACACTTTTCTGGGATAAAGAGGTCACTTTTTCTTACTCCTAATTAAAAAAAAAAATCTCAGCGTAGTTATTAAATGGGGTATTCTTTTTCTTTTTGATGGCTTTATTTAACAGCTGGTATATCACATCAATCAAGACAGAAATAGCTGTAGACATCACATATTTCTTGGTGCCTTTCTGCTGCTCCTCACTGATTCAAATGGGATAAAATTACTGACTCTAAACACAGTTAATCAAAGGGCAATTTTCCTATATTAACACTTCTAGGAAATTCTTACATCAATATCATTATGTTGACTACAGTTCATCTATAGGCCAGCACCTGCCCTAAGAATGTACCTCCTCACACTTATCTAGAGAAATAAGCAGGATAATGTCCCACAAAGGTTTTCTCTATGATTTGAAGCATTAGCAACAAACCAGTAAGATTTAAAATAAGTGGTCTATAGGGACCTGGTATTCCTAAAAGTATCTTTATCAACTTAGGTTAGTTACCTTCCCTTATGACTAGTAATTCCTTTTGTAACCACAAAGAAACACTTTTATTTTGAGTGATAACATCTAGAATGAAATCAGATGGTCCTCAGCACCTTCACAGTCAAGGAAACATTGTATTTAAATAATTTTGACAATCTATAATATGTGCATAATGTATAACTCTCAAGTGTACAGTCTGAGAATTGGGCTGTTTTTTTATAGCAGCCCATACATAAAACAGCCTAAATTACAGAATAATAATGAACATAGTTTAAAATATGTTGCACGTGGGAGGTAGGGGGAAAGTAAGTAGTAGTTTAGGGCAAGAAACAGATGTTTTTATCATTAAATGAGAATCACCTATAGAAAACCAAAAAGGCAATCATAAGTAAGATGGAGGATATTCATATTTATCTAATCTAATAAAAGAGTAATATGCAAATTAACCCTCACTCAGAGACACCTAGGCCATGCCCACCACCCAAGCCATGCCCACCAGCCAATCAGAGTGACAATATGCACATTAACCCAGCCATGATGGCGAAGCAAAGACTGAAGACAGCCTAGAAAGAAGCCAAGTGCTGCTGAAGGGAGCAAATGGCAGAGAAGGGAGGGATCTAGGCAGTGGAGATGGGAGGAAGCGAGGCTGGGAGACTGTGGAGACGGGAAGGAGCAAAGTGGCAGGGAAGAGAGGGAGTAAAGCCGGCCTCATGGACTTCGCTCCCTTTTCTGCTTTGCTCTGGCTCAGGAAGCCCTATTCTTGCAGGAATCTTCCTGCAATGGGCCTCTAGTCTAATATAACAGGCAGTTATACCAATAAAAAAAACTTCAGTCGTGTCTGTTAAAAATATCAGTATTTAAAAATTATATTGTGTATTATAGTAAGACTATTTTAATCAGATATCTCTAGCAAAGAAAATTGAACTGATCAAAAAAAAAAAAAAGATGTTTCCATATGGTTCAATCTAACATTAAAACATTTTAAAATTTATTCATAGAAAATTCTGAATTCCAACACAAAACCAAAAATATATAGACTGTACAATTAGAGAAAAGGGACAGGAGGTTATTTTGGTGATATTTCGGTGATAAACAGAATTAATAAAAATATGAATGTCTATTAAATTATAACCAAATGCCTAACCAATGTAGCCTATAATTAAGAGAAAATAGTTATTACCATCACTGATTAAATTATATATTATACAACTCTAGATATTTGATTTTGATTAAAATTTCAAATACTAAGTCTAATAGTAATTATCTGCAAATGATGGCATTCTTGAAACGGTGGAACAAACAAAACAATAAAAACCTTTAATTTATAAGTATTATGTTTTTCAAATACTTATTCATCTTTTTTTCTGCAGGAATTCTCTACATCTTATTTCTCAACTCAACTTCACATAAGACCACAATGTATTGTGATAAACTTTCAGCAAAAACTAATCAACAAAAACCCAGCAAGCTACTGTAATTTAACTAGAGACCCGGTGCACAAATTCATGCACCAGTGGGGTCTCTCACCCTGGCCTGCAGGATCGGGCCGAAACCAGTTCTCCAACATCCCCTGAAGAGTCCTAGATCACAAGAGGGTACAGGCCAGGCCGAGGGACTCCACCAGTGCACGATAGGGGCTGAGGAGAGACTTGGGAGGTTGGCCAGCTAAGAAGGGACTGTGGGAGGGCTCCAGGGCATGTCTCACTCAGTCCCAATTGCCCGGACCCCACCAGCAAACTAACCTACCAGTCAGATTGTCTGCCTCCTGGTGGTCAGTGCACGTCATAGCTACTGGTCTATGGGTTGACTGTCTACCCCCTGGTGGTCAGTGCACATCATAACAAGAGGTTAGGCAGCCTTAGCATATCATTAACACATTACGCTTTGATTGGTTGAACAGCAACCGGACAAACAGACACTTAGCATATTATGCTTTTATTATATAGGAGGATTGTGAAATGTTGGTCTTTCTTCTTCAGAAACTGACCCTTATGCTTACCTTTAAAATGTCCATTAAAGATAATATCTCATTCTACAAAACCTAACTGGGCAGATGGCTGGCTAGCCAGTAAGGTGGAGGGGGGGTAAAGGGGAGAGCAAGGCACCACCATTTACTTACCTTGAAATGGTGCAGGTGAAGACTGAGCCATGTGTATATGCTCCTCATTGATCAAATAAATTGGCTGGTGTTGGGCAATCTCCACACTTGTGCATACATTACTTTCCCCATGAAGAAAGAATGTGAAAGCACAGGACAAATGTTCACTGGAAAAGAAACAATAAGAAACTCAACTCTACATTTTGATATAAAATGAATGCTAGGTAAAAGAACTACAGATGGGATATAGCTTTACTTTATCAACCATTCAGCAAAACTTGCCTCTGATTATATTAACAGCATAAATTTCCAGTTGATTGTGGACAAGTAATATGACAATAACTTGTTGGCAACTAACTAAATTAAAGCTGCCAGATAAGTCTGAAAAATTAGTTATGTAGCATTGTGAAATTTTGAAAGCTATTGTAAAGAATGCTGCCTGTTTCATTTGCAGAAAGTCTCCTGTGCTGACTTATACATTCCTGGGAACAGAAAAAGAATGAAAATTTTCTACCTTCTCAAGTACTAGTATCTGAACTGGCTTTTAATTGAGCCTAGGGACAATGACAAAACAGTTTTGCTTAGATTTGGTATGTTATAACAATAGCACCAAACTTACAAGCTTACAACATTACAGTAAGGTTAACAATGTTGACTTTAAAATACCAATTAAAGATAGCACTGTATATAAATTCCTAATATACAGCTGCTAAGGTAAAACAAGCATCTAAATGAGTTGGTAATCTATTATATTTATTTTGCAATTTACTTCTGATCCCAAAATTTTATTCAAGCATTCAACACATTCCTGTTTTACACACAATTAGCTAAAAATTCACAAAAATCATGTGTCTTAGAAAAAATAATTTCAAAATTACTACAGTGGCACATTATTTCAAAGTTGTTAACTCTGGCCCTAAGCCAGCCATAACATCTCCACGTTTCAAGACAGCTCACAAGAACATGTGCCTGATGAACCAAATCATTGCAGGCGCCAGGCAACCAGGTAAAAATTCATCGCCAAAATTTACTTCTTTTCGAAAGTTCTTTAAAATATTATAAAGTGCATTTTGAGTACCAGTCAAAACATTAAATTTTATGAAAGTATAAAATTATAAGGCGTTAAGGAAAATTAAAATGAAAATGATAAAATGTCCACTCCATCACACAGCAAAACATATATATTCTTTCTTGGCAAGTATCTTAAGATAACCTGAGAACATTTTGTGTGTTACTAGGATGTGAAGTTTCATCAATAAGAAACACCTAGTGGTGGCATATGGGTATTTACCACAATACAATAAACAAGACAGTAACTATAATCTTGTAAGAATTTTAAAAAATGTAAACATCCTCTTTATACTATACTTTTTTATGTTTCAAGTTCACAATCATAAAATAGTAACAACACACTGTCCTTTCTGTATGAAAACCACTAGAAACAGGTCATCTTCAACAAACAACATTATGCCTGCATATAATAGGATCAAAATATAAGTTAATCTGGTTAAATTTCCATTCATAAAATTCAAGAAAGAGGTTGATATAAAATGGATGCTTATTTGTAGCTACGATCCCATGTAGTCAACAGCACTTTACAAACAACTAGGGTTATAGATATTGAGAATAATACTGAATACATTGTCTTTTCCACTGATTCTCAACTGTGCATAAAAACAATGCTAACCAACATTTATCCACCAATTAGTAAGTGCAAAGATTGGTGCAAGGAGCCTGAAGTGACACTGAATACAGCATGGCCCCTGCCCTCAAGGAGCACATAAGCTAATAAGATTGATATGAACACACATCAATAAAATAAAGCCAGGAGAATACAGAAACAGAATTTTAAAAGATGCTATAGGGATGCTAAAGCATACTGATTTGTTCAATCTCAAAGACCCAAATGCTATAAGAAGACAAGAACCAGTAAAAATAGGGTTTTAGTAGTACAGATAAAGAAAAAGGTAAGAGAGACAGCATGTGGCAAGGAGTAGAATAGCTAAGAGCAGAATATAGCTTGGAAATTCTAAAGAAGGAATGGCATGACAGGATGGGAAAGGAGTCTGAAAAAGAAGTCAGAGGTCACCTCTTGAGACAACAAAGAGACTTGTATGTGAAAAATACCAGGGAGCCAATTTAAAGTTTGTTTTTAAAAAGTCGGCTGAATCTAAAGAATCGTGATGACACTTCAGAACACTACTCATTTGAATTTGCTGTGTCCCAAAAGATACAGCAGAAAAGCACAACTGAAGAAAGTAGGAATTGAATAAATAAACTATTTTTTATATTAATAACTTTAAAAACAAAATGTTTTAAAATTAAAACAACATAAGAAAAACAGCAAGTTAGAGTTGAAATATAGCAGAGGCCACCAATATATGAATATAAAAGGCTAATATGCAAAGTGTCCCCTCGGGAGTTTGAGCAGGAGTTCAAACACTCGCTATGATGTGTGCTGACCATCGGGGCGGTGTGGAACTAAGGAAGGCCCCAGTCGGCAGCCAGAAGGCCCAGATTAGCCCTGTTCGCCAGCCAGACATAAGGACCCTACCCATGCACAAATATCGTGCACCGGACCTCTAGTAATTATATAATTTTTGGTTAAGTTACTACACCTTTCTGATGATAGTTTCCTTATATGTAAAATCAACTGTTGCACAAATTGCTGGCCCCCCCAGAAGTTCTAATTCAGGAGGTCTAGAGTGCACAAATTTGCATCTGTATCAAGTTCCAAGTGATGTTGCTGCTGCTCTTAATCCAAGGACCACACTTTGAGAACCACTGAATTTGATGGTGCCTAAATCCCTTTTTAGCTATAAAATTCTACTTTTTCTAAGATTATGTAAAACAAGAGGGCAAGGGGCAGAACCAAGATGTCGGCATGAGGTGTGTACCTAGATGCGGAGCCTCCACAACTAAATTGTAGAAATACAACTATACAGTGAAAGGCCATCCTCCAGAACCAAGGGAGGGGAAGCTTTGCAACTAGAAGTCAGGAGGAGTGCATTGAGACTGGGTAGAGGCTCCCGGTGTCAAAACGGAGAAGTACGGAGGCGCAGAACGGAAGTGGTGGCTCGGGTGAAAGGGTGGCGGCTGTGCCTGGATCCGTGGTTTGGAAGGAGCTTATAAACTCCGGGGTCGCAATGAACACAGTGCGGGGCTGTCCGGCAACGGGGTGGAAGATCAGTGGCATTCTAGCAGAGCTGTTCCCAGCGATCACTGAAGTGGAGATTCGGGAACTCAGAGGTGCGCAGACCCCAGGGCTTGGAGGCTCCAGGTCCGGGAGAGGCTGCGAGTCAGCAGAAGGGCAGCCATTGCGGGTTGCTCCACCCCAGCGATTCTGAGACCACACCCCACCCCACCTACAACCCCACCCAAGCTGTGCACCCGCCTGCCTGCAGCCTAGCCTGAGGGACTGCAGCTGGGACAGAACTCCAAAAGTTCCAAACCCCAAACAATGAGGAGAAAGGCCTGCAGGTCATTTCCTCCCAGTGATACCTCCCAGTGATAACTGCAACAAGACTGTGCACTCAGCCTTCAAAGGCGTACAACAAGAGTGTCCACCCCAGGTGATTGGGGAGGCTGAATCACTGGACCCTATA